>VDFB02281492.1:431377578-431537432 GCA_007258455.2 Sequoia sempervirens | reverse complement strand
GAGATAAAGGGTAGGGAGTAAAAAGGTTTAGGTTTTAATGGTTAAGAGTTGAGGGGAGAGGGGGAGAGTGGGTAGGAGGGAGAGACTTGAGAGAGAGGGGGGGAGTGAGAGGGAGGGAGTGGGAGAGAGATAAAGGGTAGGGGGTCTACAAGGGTTTAGGGTTTAATGGTTAAGGGTAGAGGAGAGAGAGTAAGAGTGGGTAGGAGGGAGAGACTTTCAAGAGAGAGAGGGGGGAAGTGGGAGAAAGATAGAGGGTAGGGGGTACAAGGGTTTAGGGTTATAGGGTTAAGGTTTTAAGGGTTAGGGTTTGTTTTTTTATTTGCATTCATTTATGTTTGATTAATGTGTACAATAATTTTATAATTATATAATACTTAATTTTAAAATTTACATAGTTTCCCATGGAACAATTCGATGGAACAAATTATATAAGTTGTATATAATATTCTTGAATTTAAGAATTCCATGAAACAAATATAGGTTGTCTATAATTGTAATTTAGGTAAAATGATTTTTAAAAAAATCACTATGTTTCAAATAAGGATTGAAAGCATATATATGGGTTTACATGCAACCAAAAAAAGTGAGAGATGATTTTATCAAAGATTCTTGAACTTAAGAATTTTCCATGGAACAAATATGTACATATAATTGTAATTTACACAAAATGATTTACAACTATGTACAAGTTACTATAAGTTCTCATTTGAACATGTATAGGGTTACAAGTGAACTTGAAAACCATGGATATAATCTAAGTCAAAGATTCTAGTTCAGCCCGCTCTTCAATAACATGTAGAATTTTTTGATGATCTTCACTATCTAGTCTCCATTTTCTTTGGCCATGTGCATGTGGAACTGCATGAAGATGTAGAGTGGTAGCAGTTATTAATTTATTATATTGATATACCTTTTTATCAGGTTGATAGATAACAAAATGAACCCCATGTTGAACAACTTTGACTTGTTTTAGATATGTCCCTTGCACTACAATAGAACCTACATGGTAAACATGAACCTAAGGTAAGACATATGAATGTGTACAACATTTTTGTGCTCAAGGTTTGTACAATATATATTTAATGTTTATAATGTAATGTGAACATGTGAATGCAATGTATATTAAATTTTAAATTCAAACTCACCTATGGGAAATAACATTCCATCACTTATTTCAAGTTCTATTAGCTTATTCCTCTCTTCTGTGCAACACAATAAATAATAGCTAACACCATTGATGTTTCCAGTCTCTGCTATGACTGGAAAAACATCTCCTATACACCAAATTTACACAAAAAAAAAATAAAAAAATAGAAATGTCTCTAAAGACCATTAACTAGATATGTATAATATTTAAATTATTGAAAACTTACACGTGTACCTTTTCTAACCAATCTTGAAATATGGTCATAATCAATTGAAATCAAAGGAATGCCTTCAAATCTTTCTTCCTCGTCTTCATCATATGTTTCTGAAACAACTAGTGGCATTGTATCCCATTTACCAACATATACAAGTTCTTGATTGTTCCATGCATAATCAGAGTTTCCCTCAATGCACTAAGTGCAAAAATAAGAGTAATCCCTTGTGTCTAATATCCATCCATGGCGACTATCTAAACTCCTAACATAATGCAAATATCTTGTTTTTTCTACCCTCTTGCATTGATCTTCTATCCACACCTAGATACATATGTACAAAAAAAACTTATGTGAACAAATATGTATATATTTATATTAAATTTAAATAAATTCAATTTTTTATTTAATGTAATTTATACATACCCGATATCTCCCAAAACACTCTATGTGGAATGTGTTGTTTTGTTCTTGAAGATGTTCTAACCACATTTGATGCAAAGTGTTTCTTGCACCATTCAACAACATCATGTGCATTTTCTAGACAATCTTCTGGATAACTCATTTGATGCTTTCTTAAAGGTCCTTTGATGCAATCTCCTACTCCTACATGCTCACCCTTTCCATGCCCACTCTCAAGAAAAATACAAACATGTGGTATTTTGTAGATTTTATGATATCTACAAAGTGCATAGAATGGTCGTGAAGATTTGAATTGTGCTACACATCCATCTGACCATACAAAATGATTTTCAAATTTTACACCCCTGCTTCTTAAATTCTCAAAAAATATTGTAAAGCAATGTTGGACAAAAAGTGTGTCATGCTCTTTATCATCACTAATATAAAAGTGATATTATTTCTTAATGGAACATTCTTCATCTGTATCCAATTCTGATTATGCATGTCGATAACACACATGAACCATAATAGTGATCTTCTTTGAAAAGTAATACTCTAATTGAATCTCCCTTTGATGTAGAAAGGAGTAATTTTCTGCAAAGTCAACTACTAATAGAACTATTCCATGTGGGAAAGTATCTCTCAATGTTTGGAATTGTTGTGCTTGCCACTTAGCAAAAAAGGAATGATGTATGTATGTTCATATCAATTTTAAAAAATCTTCCATAAATTTTCCAATGGGAATCTCCTCTTCTACATAGTTCAACCTTGTGGATTCTTTTCCAAAATTTGTTTGCAACATTACATACTTGTACCTATGTCAGTAAAATATGTGAATAACTAATAAACCACACTTGATCAATGAAACATTGCATCAAAGAGAATCCAAATAACTTGATCTATGAGAAATTGAAACAAATAAACTCTCTAAAAATAGTACTTACCTCTTGCAATTTACTATCTTTGTTAGCTCAGTATCCTCAATTCTTGAAGGAAATTTAAGCAAATTTCCACATGTCTCAAAAATTCCTTTTATGCAGTTTGTTTGAGGTCCATTTTCATGATCATATAATATAGACTTTATGAAAAAAAAATCCTATTTAGGAGGTGCATTTTGAAACCTACATCTTTCTTCTCTCATCTTTTGAAACACCTGATAGTAGAGATCAAATTCAATATGATAACAACAAAAAATTTCAAAAAAAATGTTTATCTTCACATAATTAATGTGCCTTTAACCTTTGAATCATTGTTTTCCCAATCTTTATATGAGGATATGCATTACAAAAGTTCATATACATCTCAAATTATGTTATGTCTAGCCAATGTTTCATATGATTTTCATAAATACTAGATCCAATCCCATGTCTCATAACATCTCTAGTATTTGATGATGGATGAGTCTGATCATGCCAAAAACCTGAGACCAAGTTCCTAACAACATCTTCAATCATGTTAGAATGGGACCTCTACACATAATTGCCCAATTTCCTTCTAAAATCTCATCCAAAAACTCTCTTTTTCTCATATTTTATCAATGTGGTTCTACTATAACCAATTTTAGTTGAAAGTGCAGATATTTTTGATGCTGAGGGTTAGGGATCTCAAAAATTTCACAAAGAATTAAAAATTAACAAAGCTTTGCTCTTAAATTTCTCAACTAGTCTCCAACATGGAAATAGGGTCTTCACCTTGCAACTAAGGATGTTCTGCCTCCCCTTGTGACTTTCAATCACTGAAATGAATTCACCAGACCTTAAATAAACTTGATTCAAATGGGTTTCAAACCCTAACCAAAATTTTGAACAAAACTCCTTTCTGCTGCTCAACCAGTCCTACTAGCCCTATTAGGCCTTTGGCGATGGAATACTGTCTTTTCTCTCAAACTTTGCACTTTAACCTCCAACTTAAAGATTGTATCAAGTGTGTTTTGTGATGCCTAGCAACATATCAACTTACTTGCACCACTTGTTTTAGACCTTCTTGTTTCTAACCCTGCTGTTTCCTTGAAATGAGGCCTAATTAGCCCTATTTAACAAAGCAACCCACCTCTAGATTTGTCCCCTGGCCTTGAAACTCTCAACAGTCTCCTAAAATACTCCCAAATCAAAGATTTTCACACTTTTAGTCTACAAGAATACTCACAACATGCCCAACTACAAAACCCTCACTAATTTGGCTTAAAACTAGGGCTTTTGGTTTTTAGGGTTTCCTATCACTTCCAGGTCTTGGTTTTTGACTTCTCACCATCCTTTCATCATTTCACAACTACTAGAACTCAGAAACATGCCTCTTATTAAGGCAGTTTGCTCACTGCTATACCCTAGGGTCAACTTTCTTCCCTCTTCCTTTGCCAATTCACTATGCACAGTCAGTTCTTCACCTTTTCCTGCATATTTTTTGGTTAGTTTCAGTTTGTACAAGTTATATTAGATCCATTTCATAGGGTTCCAGTAATACATTCCTTGAAATGGATCATTATTTCATTGAAAGACCCTCAAAACAGTCTATTTCAGCCTTTTCCTGTAGACAGTCAGCAAGAACACGTGCTAGGATTGATTTTTATGAACTTTCAGAGCATTCAACAATTTAAAAACATGAAATTTATAATGCTTAGGCCTTCACATTTAATGAAACTTCAAAGAGAATTCAATAGACTGCAAAAACACAAGAGAAAAATGCAAAAAACAGTGATTTTCTGCCCTTTCTTGGAAACAGTCCGTACAATGTCCTTCAATCCTCTATCCAATCCCGTACAATTGAATTCCCTGGGGTTATAGATCAACTACAAAACTGTCCCAACTAACAAAAATCGGTTTACACCTCATTAAAGCCAATTAAGCCCCTAAACTTACTTTCCCGCCCAAACAAATTTTGAAATTTTAAAATAACAATCTTGAGATTTATTAATAATTATCACCTAAAGACCATTGGATATCTAATATCCAAGCTTATTTAACCTATTCAAAGCCTAAGAGCATTTAAACAAATCCCTTAAAACATACTTTGCCCCTTACATTGCATTTTGACTGGATTCCTTATCAGGAATCTTGACCCCTGTAACATCTTCAACACACTTATTAAATTCAAATGCCATTATAGGTTTCAACACATTATAATTAATGCTTTGACATGCTTGAAATGTCCTCCTGACCCCTGCTCTCTCCTGATTCTTGAAGTGTTCCCTGAATGTCCTGGGTGCTCCTGCACCAAATTTTCTTTTTCTTGCTATATCTTGATGTGCAATAGATATCAACATCACCATTCTTGTAGTGGCCTTATCCACTGATCGACATCCTTTCCCAATGGAATCTAAACCCTTTTTAACATTTTGAACAATATCCTTTTGTAATCCCATGTGTTTCTTCTTATTTGATGCTAAATGAACACCCAAAAATTGTAATGAGTCTTTGAGCTCATCACAAAGAAGTAATCATGATAAAAATTGGCTTTTTTCAAGTGTATCAAGATGATTGAAATGATGATTGATCACTCCATTCACAGATTTAGTCATTGACCTCTTTCTCTTATTATAAGGCTGTTGGCATAATATTTTAGTTTCTCCATATCCATTTCAAGTAAATGATCTAAATTTCTATGAGAAATTTGTTTCCCCACCTTCTCAGCTAGTTTTATATGATCATCCATACCTGATCCGTAATTAGAGTTTACAAAATAAACTTGTAAATTAAATCTAATTACAGTAATTTCCTGATCTAATACAAAATTACATGATTATGCCTTTTAACGATTGAAATTACAAAATAAGTAATTAGAAATTCAAATACTGAATTTAAACTAGAGAGAAAATTGAGACAAAAGAGAGAAGAATGAGACAAAGAAATAGAAGGATCATAATGTGTAGATTGATAACAGAGTTCTTCCAATGTGGACTACATCTCCAGGTGCACTTCTCAATGTTGGGACTGCTTTATTGATATCGCCAAGAAAAATTATTATTTCTTACAATACCAAAGCTCCAACAACCTACAATAATCTCTCCACAATCTCTCACTCTTTTACAATTTTTGGTGTACAAAAGCACCTTGTAAATTCTCCTCCAAAGAATTATTTCTCCCAAAATGAACTTCAATAATTCTCCCTGTTACAATTCTCTCCAAGAAAATTCCCATACAAAATTATCCACTCAATAATTTTCCCCCTTGTCCCTTTACAAAAATCACCCCTTTATATACACATTTATTTGCTAATATGGCTTTAACCATATTATTTTGCAAATATTGCATATCTCCTGTATACAAGTAAAAATTCCAACCATTTCCCCCTTTTACAATAAAAATAACTAATATCCCATTAGTATAACAAATTAATATTCAAAAATAAATCCACCTTTGGCTTTTATAATTCCAAGCCATACAATTAAAAAACGAACCCCTTTAACTATGGGCCTTTATAATTTTGGACTTGCATTATAATCTTAAAAAATATATTTTAAAAGCCCCTTAATAATCTCCTTGGATATTCTTTAAAATAAACCCATTAAATATGAGAAAGGTGGTTAAAGGGGTTAATTTGTTGAAATGCAAGTTTACGGGATTTTTTTCCTCTCCTTGTTTTATGGGCAAGGGAAGAGAATTTTAAGGGATAAAATCCCACCAAATCCTCCTTGAAATCATAAAAATCTTTTAATTTTTAAACCATACGTGTTTTCTTTTAACAATATGGTTTAATCCATATTATTTTTCCACCATGTATGTGCCAACTCACCACTCTTTCCACATCACCACCTGCAATGTCAGCTTGCTGATGTCATCAAAGTCAACCAAAGTCAAAATTTTGACCAACCTTTGACCAGCCATAACTTTCACATATGAGCTCCATTTTTGAAACCGAATATAGTTCTGGAATCAGCACAATCAGCACTACGACTTGGCATCATTTTTATTTCATTTTGAGATAATCAAAATTTTGCCTTTTTGAACCCTTGATTTGCCTGTTTGACCGAACCTTTGACTGAGCATAACTTTTGCATGTGGACTCCTTTTGAGCCTATTAAAGTTGCATCAGGATCATGTCTATGAGCTCTACACATTGATTCTTCTTTGGATGAATTTTGAGACTATGGAACTTGTAGGTATTCTGGATCCACCTGGATCATTCCTCCCCATTGAGAAGCTTTTGGACCTCCAAAAGTCTATTTTTATGTACAATTTGAGCTAGGGTAATGTCGCCCCACTTGCCCAATATCATTTTTCCTTCATGCTAAAATTTTGAACATGTGACCCATCACAAATACAAAGAAATATGAGGTAACTTTGTTGATACAATCAACTGCATGTTCATCTATATTCACTGTCACATTCATCATCCACATAGAAATAACTAGTAGAATAATAAGCAACAGTACTGAATACAATGATGTGAAGGAAATAGTATCAACACTTTGGATCTCTTGAACAGGAACATTGTTAGAAAATGAAACATTCAAACCCTCTTTTACCACCTCTGGCTGAAGGCCTACTTCTACTTGCAACTGATCCCCACACTGTATTATCTTTGACACCCTATCATCTTCATGCTTAGTATCACTAGCTGTTACAGACATGAGAGTTAAAGAATTGCTTGCATTTACATTCATTTTCATATATGTTTACAACAAATATATCATTCTTCATGTGATAAGATTTTACAACATATTCAAATCCATCCTTAAACAAATGATACTTGTTATTATCCCTATAGAAAATGGCTTTTCTGTCATACAAATAAGGACTACCTAAAACCATCCCACATATGTCAAGTGGAATTACATCTAACTCTACCTCATCCACAAACTTGGATGTGATTGCAAATTAGAGTTTACACTGTTGTGACACATGTAACCGAGCATTATCATTCACCCAACCCAATGGATATGGCTTAGTATGAGGTGTTGTCTTTAATCCCAATTTCTTAACAACTTGTTCAGAGATTAGATTCAATTGTGATCCACTATCTATGAGTGTATCAATCTTGCTTTGTTTTGCAACAACCCTTATATGAAACAATTCATTCCTCTTACTTTCGACAGGTACTTCATTACAACTTAGAGAAGAAGCATGAGAACTAATACTAAAAATAGGAGTTTTACCTTTGATACCCACAACTAAAATCTTTGATTCATCACCAGATTCCATACCAAGGTCTTGCACGATCGCTATGGACTTTTGCTTACCCTTTTGATCCTTGAACCACTTTGTCTTCTGATTAGGATGCAATTTCCAACATCTTGCATCTTCGTGCCCTTCCTTCTTGCAATGTGAGCAATAAGGCTTTTCATCCTCTTTCTTTGTAGTAGCTATTCATTCTGATTTCTCTTTCCCTTTCTTGCTTCCTTTCTGCTTATTGGATTCCATCAATAGATTATCATGGCTATTCCTTGAGCTTGTTTCCAAATGGATAGCTTGCACACTAAATTCATCAATGTTAGTTGGATTAAACATAAGTATTATATGTCTCAAACTTTCATGTAATCCACCTATATAATTTAACAAACTTTCTTGTGTGTATAAAGGAATGCCCAAAATTAAAGCCCTCTTCCTAAACTCCTGTGTATATTCTTACACACTTTTTCCTTTTTCTTGCTTTAATGATTGCCAATTCATTACAGCTTTTTGCATATGTCCTAATGGATAGAACTGTTTCTTTAATGCAGCAATAAACTCAAACCAAGAAGACATAATTTTTCCATAATGACTTAGATCCTCCTGTGTTCTACTCTCCCACCAAATTAAAGCTGTGCCTCCAAGGCGAAGAGTAGCTAATTGGATTTTTTGAGAATCCTCAGTAAACTTTTGAATTCTACAATAAACTTCAATTTGCTTAATCCAATTATCTAATTTATTTGCATCTAGTTCTCCATTATACATTGGAAAATAAAATTTAACATCAAGTTTCAACAAAGGTGAATTAACTTCAGATTTCACAAGTTGTTTCTTTTTTGAAGAAGAGGTAGACGAAGAGGAAGAAGAGGATGAAGAAGAAGATGGGGATGGAGGTTCAGGAGGGTCACTACCACCTCCTACTCCTTTACCTTTATCATCTTTTGAAGAGGATTCACCTTCATTCTACTTTATTTTCTTGAGTTCCTTTTTCTTCTGTCGCTCTTGCCTCTCTTGGAAAAGAACTTCCACCATAGCCTTCATTTTGAGAAATGCTTTCTAGAAAGCTTTCTCATCAAGCTCTATAGGACTTTGTTTAGCTGCCATCTCTGATTGTGGAAATGTCCTTCGGTTTTCGATCTCTGGATTGAACTCTTCCAGTGCACCTTCTCCTTGTTTCAATTTCAACCTGGTTAGCATTCACTATGCAATTTCCTACAAAATGGGCTTTGATACCAACTTGATCCGTAATTAGAGTTTACAAAATAAACTTGTAAATTAAATCTAATTAGAGTACTTTCCCAATCTAATACAAAATTGTGTGATTATGCCTTTTAACCATTGAAATTACAAAATAAGTAATTAGAAATTCAAATACTGAATTTAAACTAGAGAGAAAATTGAGACAAAAGAGAGAAAAATGAGACAAAGAAATAGAAGGATCACAACGCACAGATTGATAATGGAGTTCGTCCAATGTGGACTATGTCTCTGGGTCCGCTTCTCAATGTTGGGACTGCTTTATTGATATCGCCAAGAAAAATTATGCTTTCTTACAATACCGAAGCTCCAAGAACCTACAATAATCTCTCCACAATCTCTCACTCTTTTACAATTTTTGGTGTAGAAAAGCACCTTGTAAATTCTCCTCCAAAGAATTATTTCTCCCAAAATGAACTTCAATAATTCTCCCTATTACAATTCTCTCCAAGAAAATTCCCATACAAAATTATCCACTCAATAATTTTCCCCCTTGTCCCTTTACAAAAATCACCCCTTTATATACACATTTATTGGCTAATATGGCTTTAACCATATTATTTTGCAAATATTGCATATCTCCTGTATACAAGTAAAAATTCCAACCATTTCCCTCTTTTACAATAAAAATAACTAATATCCCGTTAGTATAGCAAATGAATATTCAAAAATAAATCCACCTTTGGCTTTTATAATTCCAAGCCATACAATTAAAAAAATGAACCCCTTTAACTATGGGCCGTTATAATTTTGGACTTGCATTATAATCTTAAAAAATATCTTTAAAAGCCCCTTAATAATCTCCTTGGATATTCTTTAAAATAAACCCGTTAAATATGAGAAAGGTGGTTAAAGGGGTTAATTTGTTGAAATTCAAGTTTATGGGATTTTTTTCCTCTCCTTGTTTTATGGGCAAGGGAAGAGAATTTTAAGGGATAAAATCCCACCAAATCCTCCTTGAAATCATAAAAATATTTTAATTTTTAAACCATACGTGTTTTATTTTAAGAATATGGTTTAATCCATATTATTTTTCCACCATGTATGTGCCAACTCACCACTCTTTCCACGTGACCACCTGCCACATCAGCTTGCTGATGTCATCAAAGTCAAAATTTTGACCAACCTTTGACTAGTCGTAACTTTCACATACAAGCTCCATTTTTGAAACCGAATATAGTTCTGGAATCAGCATGACGAGCGCTATGACTTGGCATCATTTTTATTTCATTTTGAGACAATCAATTTTTTGCCTTTTTGAACCCTTGATTTGCCTGTTTGACCAAACCTTTGATTGAGCATAACTTCTGCATGTGGACTCCTTTTGAGCCCATTAAAGTTGCATCAGGATCATGTATGCGAGCTCTACACATTGATGCTTCTTTGGATGAATTCTGAGACAATGGAACTGGCAGGTATTCTGGATCCACTTGGATCAATACTAGTAGGAGGAAGTGATCCTGACCCCTCTCCAACATGCATTGTTTGAACTTGTGCCTCCTCCCTATCTTCAAGGACCGTGCATTCTTGAGCGGATTCATTTGATTCAATGTCTAGATTTGGCTTGACTTGAGCATGAAAAATTCATGCTTGTTGAGCCCTTCCTACACATGTGTCACAAAATATTTTGCAAACAAAAGTGAGAGATGATGTTAAATATAAGTGAAGTTTATGTATGCAAGCAAAAAAACTGATAAAACATGATGAGCTATAAGTGAGAGAAGTTTGTGCTAGTTTTATATGCTCATCCATACCAGTAGAAGGAAGTGATCTTGACCCCTCTCCAACAAGCATTTTTTGAACTTGGGTCTCCTCCCTAACTTCAAGGTCCATGTTTTCTTAAATAGATTCGTTTGATCCAATATCTAGATTCCGCTCAACTCCAGCTTGAGGAATCCCTAGAGCATAAAACATAAAATTAATTTGAGAACATTGAAGTGATGAAAATAAAAGACCAAAGACCTAAAACACAAATATTGAAACAAAAATACTTGGCTTAAGGAATTGGAGTCAAGGATCATATAAACATTGCAACTTGCATGACCAAGATGACTTGAGGACATTTAAAAGTATTTATCATCATTCAAGTGCAATGATGGTTAGAAACATTCAAATTAAAAGTCCTAAACACACACTTGAGAGCGAGAGAGAGAAGAAACAAGCATGTACCTTGTTTCTTTCTATGATAATTTTCCAAGTTTTTGTCACATGTCTTTTTTTCTTCTTCTTTTGACAATTTTTCGTTGAGATGCATTTTTTCTTTTTCTTTATTGTGCCATTTACTTCTTCAACTTAAAGATGACTCTAAACAAGTCCTCTAACAAATTAGTTAAATTATCCTCCAAATGTTTCCTTGATTGATAAAAATGAAAAGTTTTCGAGCTCCAATATTTGCCTCCTTGATAAATGTGCAAAAACTTCTCCAAAATTTGCACTCCAAGTGAATCAAAATTATTCTAGTGTACATGGAATAGCTAGATCCTAGTTTAAATGAATCAAGTAGTAAACAAACAAGTTATTTCATTGTAGATTTTGTTGAACATATTTAATTCATAGGTATGGACATCATATCTAGTAATTTTAGAATTTTGATAAAGTGTCAAAAATATATATTAGAGGTATAATTTGAATTGAATTTTCTTAATTATATTTGAATTGAATTTCAAGTTAGTTGTTGAAAATGTATAATAGAGGTATAATTTGAATTAAATTTTCTTAATAATATTTGAATTGAATTTCAAGTTACTTTTCAAAAACGTATAATAGCTCGATATAATTTGAATTGAATTTCAAGTTACTTGTCAAAAAGATTATATCTTGTTCTCAACTCAATGGTTCATGTTGCTTAAGTCATTTTTAAAAAAATATTTATTGTGATCAACATGAATGAACTTAATTATAAAGTGGCATTGATTTCCCTAAAATTCTACTAGAGATCAAATTATATTCAATATAAGGAAATGTAAGTTGTAAGAGATCATAAAATAAGAAAACATGTATGTATATTGAATATTTAAAGAAAATGCATACATATATTATGTGTAAACATGTTTAAACCATAAGCAAACACATGTACATACATGTAAAGGGATTCAATACATATAAAAAAAACACATATTATAAGCAAAGAGGAAAATGTATGTATATATAATATAAGAAAATATATGTACATGTATATCATAAAAGAAAAATGTAAATTAAAGATCATCAAATGTCGAATACTAAAGATAAAAAAAAAGCAAATGTAAGTTAGAGATCATCAAATATCAAATACTATTAAAGATCATCATATAATCAAATACATGTGGTAAATATCACAAGTCTAGAGTGCATGGCCTAATTGAATTCCTACTCCTAGATGAATGGCCATCTGAATAAGAACGATCCTGCTTTGATGGATGTGTTGAGCCCTGCAAATAAAATTGTGTACAAGATGTGTTAAATACATATAATTTATATTAAATAAATTTTATGAAAGTTATTTTTAAATGAACTTGTAGTTTTAAATATCAATCTAGATCTATGCATACATAAATATATTACATGTACATATACACGTGTGATTATATAAAAATGTAAAATTCACATGTCCACTGACAACAAATTTATCCACAGAGTCACATTGATCATGCACACGATCTGGACCAAGGCTAGGAGTGATATGAGGTATGTCAACCTGTAAGAATATATATACACATATATATCAACATACATGAATATCTAGTTAAAAATAAAAATAAAAATAAAAAATAATGAAAAAAGAATTGAAACATGCACATGCACACATACATGCACATCATCTAATATCAGATGACCTAAGTACTCTAAAATAGTCACGTCCACCATATCCACCAAATGATCAAGTGACGAATTAACATCTACATCCATCTGATCTATCCCATGTTGTGCCATAAATGATGAATGCAGAGGACTATGAAGGTGAGTTGGCATTAGTGATGATGAACCAAAACCAATCAACATATCAGTAAAACCTATAGTCTATGCAGCTGTTGTATGAACTATAGGTGGATCTTGATGTGCACTAGTGCTCAACTGAGAGTGATGGGATCTTGGAACTGTATGACCTATACATCTCAAATGCTCTCTAACATGCTCTATACTGATCCCATTATCTGATGCAATGTGGGCATATGCCTGCAATAGGTCCTCAGCCAAACAATGTAGAGTCATGTGTGACATATCTCCTATAAGTGCATTAAGCTATGTAGGAGTAGGGATGCCATCCACTGTAAAATGATCCATGGTGGTCCACTATGTTAAAAATGGTGTGGATCGGGAATTTTTGGACATCAAATACTGACCTACATGATCATCAAATATCCTAGTGGTGGCAGCCACAATGTCAACTACAGTGTCAATTTCTTCCTTTTAGGAAGCAACGACAACCTCATTTTCTATGGGTGCTAGAGCTGGGGTGAGAGTAGGAGACCTGTCACCAACCAATACCATAAACACTAGGGGTGGTCTATCTACTTGACGATAGGTGGGTCTATCAGCAATCCTACCACACCCCTGACTAGCATATGGTGGAATGTCGAGGTAGTTAAATTTGAGGCCCAAATGGACCTCAACATACAACTGCTAAACAAAATACAATGAAATTTGGTCATTGTTTGGGTATAGACGATGTGCTATGAGAAATCATGGGTAGATGAATGAGGCCATAGCATGATCGACACATCTAGTGACCTGGTATCCCCTAACCTTTCCCACATTTTGATAAAATGGAAAACAAGTGGCTTTTATCATTTCTTTGGTGACACTATCCTATATTTGTTTAAGGGGAACGTCACCATGTACTTCTTCCCACATGCAGGAAAGAATAGTAGTCACTCTATCTAGGGAATATGCATTGGTCCTCTCAAGTTCATCTTTTAGTTTTTCTAGACTATGCAATATTAACATGTATGGTTCACTATATATCCCCGCGTTTGCACCCTGTGCTAATGAATCTCTCAAATTTTTAATCTCATTACTAGTATTTGCAAACAAAGAATCTGGCATAGGTGGAACATTATTTTCATTTTCCATGTTATATATATATATATAGTACACCTAAAAGAGCAATGAGACTTTGGTAAATAATATATCTAGATAAAGGGAATACAAATCTAAAATAGAACTTGTAATAATTTATCTACTCATCAATAATATTTTCATACCATTAACAATTTAAAAATAATTGGAAGACAACTATAATCTATAACATAGCATCCTTAAATGGTTCAAATTTTAAATGAAACAATGAAAGAAAGAATAAGAATACAAAGATTAGTATAAAATTATTTTAAAATAATTGGGGATAAAAATATTTAATCTAATAGTTAACATAAATGAAATTCAATTATATATCCAAGAACATCAAGAAACTATAGATAGGAAAGCAAAATAATTAGACATTTATCATATTTTTATATGTATAAAGTTTAGATACCATTAAACTATTTAAACTTATAGATTGCATAAAGCTATAAAATTGAATCGTTAAAACTAATTTATTAAGAATCAAATATAATAATGCTTGACTTCATTAAATACTTGTTATAAATATCTCACTAATCCAACCATACATATTATATATGTTAAAAAATATATAATTGTTATGCCCATAATTTTTCACTATATCTTGACGTGGATCTCCTTCAACTAGATCAATTAAAAATTATTTGTAATGTTGGAGGAAAATGGATTTAATATCATTAGAGTTGTCATGGAACTACCTCTCTTGATCAATGATAAATATTACCCACTCTTGAGAATGTAAATATGTACAAGATAACTAAAAAATAATTTGTATCCCTTATATCCTTTCATCCAATGTACCCTATCTCTTAATTGAGATCCTCTACCACAATTAAGTTCAAATCTTCTAAGTTTTATTTCAACGAAAGCAACCACTCATTGTAGAAAAGCTATTAGTAAGTGCTAAAGCCAAAACAAGTTTTTTTTTTTCTATTTGGATCCATATTTTTTTTCCATTCTAGATCTCTTTCTAGCCATATTCTTATTGTAAGATCACAGTAAGGTAGTGCAATAGATTTAATCACATCATTCCACAATTGTATCCACTTACCATTTTGATGAGGTATAGGAACATCAACCAAAGGGATATTAGGAAAGTAAGGTGATCAATTTGATTGAGGTGGGAAGTTTTGAGCTTGAAGGATAGATTATTAGGTATGAGGAATAAAAAGTTTGAAAAGTTTAAAGAATTGGGAGGTGATATGTGAGATAGGTTTAATAGAATCTACTTAAATAAGGGTTTTTTGTGGAGAGGGGACAATGGAAAGAGAAATAACTAAGTTTTAATCTATCAATAAAACTAAGTTTCCATTAGTTCACCATCTCTTTAGTTAGTCCAAGTGAACTAGTGATGAGTATAAGAATATTTTTTGTCTAAAATGGGATCTAAACCCCTCATGGTATTTCTAGTTAGGATGTAGGAATTCAATTATTTTTTAGAGAGTTTATCAGAACTAAACCAACTTGTATCTTGGTTTTTTCCACCATATCATATCATTTTTTTGTCTAAAGCTTACAATTATGACATATTCTTATGACATTTAAGAGCACATGACTATAGAATATTTACAGTAAAGTATTGGCTGGTCAACATTATGAAAAATCATAAGAAATCTTTTAAGAAATAGCAACTATGTCAAGGAAAAAGATGTGGAAATTTACAAGAACATTTTTTTTTAATCAAAAGTGGGAGACCACTTATAATTTTATTTATATATAATATTTTACATATAGTTGGTTTAGGCAAACATACTGGTGGGAAAGAACTAGCAAGAAAACCCCCAGTTGCAATATGAGCAACAAATTTTACAAAATATCAAAATGACCAGTGAGGTCCTAGTAAAAATGACCAATTGTCTAATTACAACATGTTACAAAAGAACATTGGTTGAATACATTAGTAAAAAATCATCAATCTCCTCCATGGAAATGGAATATCTGTATCTATTTAGAACTTGGTAGAGATGCACGAAGAAGCGTCATGCATTATGGATAATAACATGCCTTGGAATATGTGAACATAGGTCTCTTCTTATGAAACAAAACCTTCTTTGAATAATTATCATTAGAAATGAATACAGTTTGGCGAGCATATTGTATAATCACACTAGAAACCAACAATGGAATATTGAGAGTCTCAACTAAGAATTCCACCAAGTATAGATAACATTCATACTAGAAGCCAACAACGAAAGACCAAATTTAATAAATAAAGTTCATGTGTTATATATCATGCCTTTGAGGGGTCCACAAGTAACATGAGCCTTTTGAAATCCTTCTCCATCTAAATGCATCCATTCCAAGACCATTGGGAGGTGGGTATACAATATGAACCAAGTATTAATTTCTAATGTTAATTATTGAAAGAAGTTGAAGGTCCTTATTTACCCTTAAATGAAATTTAAATTGGATATTTTCATGTTCTATATAATGAAATGTTTAAAAAATGAAAGTGACAATAATATTGAAAGTAAAAATGTTGAACATGAATGTGAAAATATTGTAAAATTTAATGGAACACCTATTGATAAGAGTAGCATCATAGAAGAAGAAGAAGAAGAAATACATCAAAAATTTCTTGACTAATGTGTATATGAACCCTATGACATTGAAATTGCACTCAATAATTGACTTGTTGATAACAATGATTAAATTGATAGAACACATGAACCAATGAAACTCAATGTGTCTCCAAATTACATAAGAAGAGAGAACCTTTGTGAAGAAGAAAAATAAATTAAAAATCCATCTTTTTGTAATGAGTTTGTTAAAATTTAAAAACATTCAAGAACCCAAAAATGGTTTGAAATTGATGAGCATAATAGAAATTCTTGAAGGCATGAGGTCATCACAAACCATTCGGTTGTGGGCTTCAAAAAATTTCAATGAATGGTTTTCTAATAAGACATTAACCAAAAAATTCCAATTTTTTATACAATTACTAAAGATGTACAAAATGAGACCTTTACTAAATAAATTTCAAAGATTCATGTAAACAAAAAGTTTGATCGAAATATTATTTTTCTTAAAAATTCACTTTTATATAAATGTAGGTGTTTTGGAGAACAAAGCTATAGTATGAATAAGTGATTGACATCAATGGCTATAAATTTCAAGGTGGGGACATTCAATATAATTCATAAGGTGTTAGAATATTAAATGATTTCATTGTTTAGTTAGTTTTAATCAATGTTGTATGATTTATTAAACATTTTTTAAATATTTAAATGTAGGTGTTTTGGGGAGTAGTAGTGATAGATCTAGCTCATTGAGAAAGGATATAGGTAGAGAGGAGGAGTGACCTTGACAAGGATTGAGACATGGATCACCTCAAGGTGGTAGATATGAGTGGAACATATCCATAGAGAAGGATAGGCTAAGAGGATAGATATAGGAGACAAATACCTTAGAGGAACCTTTTTCAGTTGTGTGTATGCTCTGCAGAGTGGATTTACTCATAAGTTCTTTGATGTATTTGAAGACACATTTGTATGAGAACATAGATAATATGATATGGGAACAATTAGTTGTGTTGATGATGGGTGTGATATTTTATGTGTATGTTGATGATGTGCAAGATATATAGTTATATTTTTTGTATTTGGATGCTCATAGGTATGGATGTTCAAGAATATTGTGTATGTCTAATGGTGGCATGTGGAAGGATAAATATGGCTATTGAAAACTTTACCATTATCTTGACAACTAAGTATGGCTATATTATTACCTTATTGTAATGAACCTAAGTTAATTTGATAGATATTAGTGAAGTTGAATTAGGAAGCATGGATTGTGCTAAATTGTTATACACATTTTATGTTTAAAAATATGGGTCTAATTTTTGTGATATTGAAAGTCAGTTAAATTTCTTCAATAGTATATCCAAGGTATATGGATATATTAGTGGTAGGAGTAGTGTAGGATAAAAAGGAGAATGTATAAAGAGGGGAAGGTCTAGAAAGGTAATGAAATGGTAATGGAAGGAGAAGTTACACTATAAGGTTAGATTTTCATAGAATAAGGAGGAATGGTATGAAGAACATATCTATATAGGATAGTGCTAGTAGTAACAATTTTATGAACATATATAAAAGGATGGGAGATAATAAAAATACTAGTGGAGAGAAAGGCGATAGGACATGGGTGGTGGATCCCATGGAAGTGGTAACTAAAGTATGATAGGAGGAATCATTATAAGAGGATGAAGGGTAGATGGATGCATAGAGGGTACAACATTATTAAAATCCATTAGAGTGGTAATATTATGAATAGTATTAATTCCCTAAGGATAGCCACCTAATACATTATATAAATTACTAGCCAATGAGTGAGGATATTTAGGGTGGAGAGGTGCATCAATACGTAATTATAAATTTAGGAAAATATCTTGTTTAGCGACATATGTATCTAAATCATAGTCTTGATCATTATTTTTCATCTTCTTTAATGTGGTTCTTTATATGGTTGTCATTAGCTATTATATCAAAAAATGATTCAATCATCATTTCATTTGCTAGCCATATTAGAGTTACGATGAAAAATCCATAAAACAAGATTTTAAAGGATATTAATTTAACTAGATAAAAGATCAAAGAAAACACTCTCAAACATGCAATATACCCCAATTTCTTAGACAATGCATATTTCCTAATAATGTGTGCAACTAAAAAATAATATGTAATGAATGGATGTAGGTGATAATAATTAAATAATCCTAATTGAACTAGGGTTGTCCCTTTTATATATTTAAGAAGTTGTAAGAGAATTGTATGAAATTGTAAGATGGGAATTACTTATGAAATTTTATATGACACATAAGAGAATAAAAAAGGGGGGTTACACTAGAATATTGATTAGAATTATGAAAATCATCAAGATCATCTTAAATAATGGGTTTGAATATGTCAAAAATGGAGTGTCGGTTATGAGGAGGAGGATTTGAATTTTTTTGACAAGATGTAAAGCATTTGCTAAATACATCCTATAAACCAAGTCAAGGAATATGGTGTTGGAATTTGTGCCAAATTTGGTGCCATTTTTAGGTCATTATTTTGGCTCATGGTTTTGGTAAACCACACTTGGTTTATGGTTTAAATTTTTCCTATTTATGGGTGCTTGAGATGGAGAAAGCATAATGATTTTATAGGTATCATCATGCTACTAGAAATTACTCCATATTCACATGTTGATGATACTACTATAAGGGTATGCACATGAATATTTTATTGTAAATGATATTATTATCAAATAATATAATTGGTTCATGTTTTTGGTTGTGGGATTTTTCTTCCAAGAGGATTTTCCCATGTACATAATTATGTTATAAATTTATAATTTAGACATTTTTCTTGTAAATAAAATTAAATCTATTTTTTCATATTTATCTCTTGATAGGTTAATATGGGAAGTGTTTCCATACCTCAAATTCCTTTTAAAATACTATCCAAGTCTTAATCAGTTTAGATCCTCTATCTTATTGTGCAATACCTACCTACCACCAAAAATGTGTAGAGATGGACATTTTTAATGGTACAAATGATACAATTTGTGGTTCTATTTGAACTTCATAACTTTATATTGTTTGTTTCCATATGCTATTAAGTTCTTATATATGTTTCATTTGGTCTTTCCATTTAGGAGCAGGCTATCCATAGCTTTGATTACTGAAATGGGAAGGCATATTTAATTTACATATAGGACATAAAAATGTATGTAAAATGGGGAAGAAAAATAGTGTATGTTGAAAACACTTTAAAAACTTTCAAACAAATGCAATTTGAATTCAACAAATTTGAAAAAATTCACATTTAGGGTTTCAAAATTTAACAAATAAATGCATTTTGAACTCTACAAAATTCAAATTTCACATACTTGGTGCTCGATATGCAAGTCGGGTTGATGAAATCTGGAGAGACGAAGTTGAGTTTGAGTTCACCAGAGAGAAGAAGTCAGTTTGCTCACTATCATGGTCTCAGTTCACTGCATGCACTAGGGATAGCAACTGGTGAAAAGAAAGTGAAAATGGTAGTAAAAAATGAGAATGTTTTGTTTTTTGTCATATTTAAGGGCGTTCGGTTAAACCCATGTTTGATCGAACCCATTTAAATATGATTATTTTTATTTAGGGTTTGTGGGTTTGGTCGAACCTATGATGAGGTTTAGTTGAACCATTGAGTTCAACTGAACCCATTGAGTTTGGGGAAAAGGAAGAAAATGAAAATTTCTTCCTCATATAATTTGTAAACCACTATTTTGAAGCCACCCAATGTGGAAATGAAATGGAAAAAATGACATGTGAGGTAGAGAAAGGACATGTGAGGTGGAGGTACTTGCAAGTACCTTAGGGTTAGGGGAAGATTTCCTCAAAAAGGAAGTTCTTGTCCTCATGTGGAAGGATGGTGACAAGTGAGAAATTTTAGAATTCCTCACTAATCATCATGGGGAAGAGAGAAGTTGGTTGGGGAATAAATGTGAATTTTAAATTAAAATAATTGGAAATTCCTTGGGGATAATACAAGGTCCTCATAAAGGAGGTCCTTGTCCCATGTGAGTGCTGTGAATTATGAGAGAATTTATAATTTCTCAACAACCTTCATGGGGAAGAAGGGAGTGTTGGAACTATAAAATTCTAAAATTTTTACATGTTGTTCACATCCATGAGTTTCCAAATGAGTCCTTACCATAAGCACAAAATCCTCTCTTCACAACATTTTTCTCATATTTTTCCATGTGGTTCATGTAAAATCCATCTAATCCTGAATATTTCACTATATAATTCCTATCGACATGAGTTGATGAGGGTCTCCCCAATCCATAGTCCTTTCTTTTTCCAATATACATTTGTTGTAGTCTATTAGCAAGACTTCTTTGAATTCACACTGATTGGAATTCATCTACAAGAATCTATCGACAACACACAACGCATTGTTTCGACAATAAAGGGATCACATCGGCAAGATGGCTATCATAGGGATGAGGTCTTACCAATTGCATTATGTCTTATAGATCGGTGACAGAAGGAACATTTTGGTGAGAAATATTTTGCTAGGATGAGTCATAGAAAAGTTATATTGTCTTACCAACTGGGACACGTAAACATTTCGGCCAAACCAAATGTCTTCAATATGAGGTCTTTCCGAAAGAATTTTATCTCACCAACTAGCGCACCGAAAGACTTATCGGCCAGACTAAATGGTATCGAAGTGAAGTATTAGTGAATACATCCGGTCTTGCTGACAAAGTGAAAGGGCCTTTATCAAAGGTCATCAGAATGAAGTTACAAAGTCTTTCCAACATGTATGTCTCACCGAATGTGGTTTCATCAATGAGAAAATTAATATGTCTCAGCGACAAGAATGTATCACAGGGTATCTCAGTAAGACACAAGTTATTCTATGAAACCTCTCCCCAACTCTAAATTGTCATAGCAACACACAAGATGAAAGGATGACTATCTGCAAGACTCCAAATGTTGATGAGACGGCATGACATTATAGCAATACACATGATGACTATCGGTGAGACATTGAAGGTCTGTATGACTGCAGGATATCTAGGCAAGTGTTTGGAAAATGTTAATAGAAGCTCGAATATAGCTGATTGTTGGCATTTGAATGCAAAGTGATGTGTCTTTTCAAATACTAATGTATAAATGATCATTCTCAATTATAAAAAAAGGGATAGTAGATAGAATAGAATAGAATATAGGGCAGATAATATATAGTTGGATAAAAATTTCCACAAAATAGAGACTATGTTGTATGATTACAAAATGGAGATTTTAATGAGAATCAGTTGATGTGGCAACATATTTCTAGTGTCAATTCTCTATTGTGTTCATTGAAAGAATTACTAAAGTTGTCTCCAAGATTGATGCTTTCTGGTTATTTAAATTGATGTAACAAGTTTATATTTAGTTTATCAATGCACATTTGTTGTATCTGTGTGGTTGATTGATCGATTCTTTCAAGGAAAGATTAAATCCTTTTAATTTATCATAGTAATCAGGGAAATTCATCTAGATCATTAAGAAGAACTTGGTAGTCATAGTCTTGCATGTTTATACAATTTATAAACAAAAACATATGCCAAACAATTTGAGTGTTTTCTAGAAATAAGTTACCCATTTAGATTTCATTTGACTCTGCATACCGAATAAGGCACTAGCCTCTGTACTTTTCATCATTTAGTTTCATTCATTTCTTACATATATTAACTGAACATATTAGGATTTAATTTTGAATATTGCTATACAATTTATACCAAATTTAGTTTTATTTGTCCACTCCAACTTGCCATTGTGTGAAAAAAATTTCAAGAGAGATAAGCACATTAAGACTACTTCATTCATATAGGTGCACCAGCCTAGGTCTAGCAGCACCTGAAGAGTAGAAGGTCTAAATCATTTGGCCTTGTCTGCTACCCTGAAACGTACCAAGAGATTGGCAACCTCTTGAGGCATTTCACCTATGTTTTTGAGGGCTAACAAATTGGTGACTCTATCGGGGATTATTTCAGAATATCTGGTTGAAGACCATCATATAGAGTCACTGAAGAAAAAGTTGTAATTTGAGAAGTTTCGGAAAGAATGTTTCCACTAGAGAAAATCATAAATAATTTTAAAAAGAAACATTTTCCTACTTTTGGAAAAGTAGGTGGCGACTCTGGTAAAAACTTTGCTGAAGAATGGATAGAAAATTTGTGTATGGAACAAAAGAATATTTTGAAAGGTAGTAGCTGATAAGAGGAATTGAAAATTTGAAAAATAAAAAGTTACAATTGGACCACCAACTGTTAGAATTCTACAATAAGAATGACTACACAAATGCAGGTAGGCATTGGACCCCTCAAACGCCTGATAATACAATTGGAAATTTTTACAATGGAGGTGATGCATATCATGCACAATAGAACACTTATTCACCACAATCGTCGAAGCAAGTAAATACTTATCTAGCCCCTCCTGGACAAAGATTGGCAAGTTATCAAGATTGTCAATGTGATCAATGTCAAGTGCAACACAATTCTAGTCCACTTGGAAATGTTAGTCAAAATATGCAACAAGGTATGTATCGGAACCAACAATCTAAAGATAATGAATATTTCAAAAATATTTTGGATGCCTTTCTTGGCATAAGGAGATATAGAGGAGAATCTGGGTACTCTTTTCTCTACAAAATGACAGATATTTGTAGGAAAATACCTATTAATTTCCCACCTAGTAGGTCTAAGATCATTTAGCAGTTCATGAAGGTGTATGAGCCAAACCTAATTTATTGGCCTAAATCATGGATACCAGTTTCTCTTGATCAACTAGTTGAATGGGATGATATTGTAGATAGGAAAAAGTATGAAGACAATGGTGAAATCATTCATGGAGATATAGACATTGATCAGAAAATGCATCCAATAGAAGATGAGATAGGTGCAAGTCAGAATGACTCATATGATAGCCTGCATGATGAAGATGAAGATACAAGAGATCTCTCTTGCATAACAGATTGTGACAGGGAAAGTAGTGTATGTTATGAGGGATCCAATGAATATTCAGATTCTGAAGAGGAACCTATGGATTCTGATCTACAATTAGGCGATTCTCGCAGTTCTTGTGATAATCAAGAAGAAGAAGCAATGGAAAATGTGGATCCATTTGATAGTGAACAAGTAACACTTCTAGCCGTAGTTGAAAGCCATGAACATACATTTGATGAAGAAGAGCTATTTTCAAATCCGCTTTATGGTGAGGAAGAAATATTTTTTAGAAAAAGAAAGTGATATGTTGAATTATGGAACAAATAACTATGCTCGTAATGTTTCTAATTTTTCATTCTCTAATGATCTTGAAACTCTTTTTGATGATGATAAAAGTGAAGGATACAATTGTAGTGATAGGGAAGAAGAAACATGTTCACTTAGTAGTGAGCAAATTTCAGATTTGCTAACTCTTGAATACCAGAGATGTGCACACAAGGATGATTCTGAAGTTTTGCACCCAACTTACATTTGTTTTGATGGTGAAAGTTCTTTGTGCAATGATTCATATGGCTCCCAGTACATTTCCTGAATTATGGAGAAACCTTTGAAGTTGATCAAAAATCTATGTCCTTTCAAGATGAGGTATGTGATTTTGAAATTTCTAATTCATGTGGAGAAATTTATTTGCATACCAAGGATGATAGAATTCTGGCATTGATTGCCCCATATATGCATGATATTGAAGATATGAGTCATAATCCAATGTCATTTCTAAATGGTGATATGGAGGAGGTGAAAAAAGTTTCAAATTTGTTTGTTTCAAATAGTGTTGATATGACAAAATTTTTTGATTCTCAAGAGAAGCACCTTGATGGTGAATTTTTAGTACAGCTAGGAGAGTGTTTTATAATACATAACAGTGAGAAAGATAATGATAAATATTGCATTGAACATGCATGTACTTTGTATGTTGAAGATAATAGAGATTTGTCCCATGATGAAGAATTTGAACTGTAGAATGGTGAAGGGAATTTGGGCCAAATTGAGCACAGTGATTCTCTAAAAGCTTTCAATAACAGTGACAGGGAAGATTGCATGAATATTTTAAAGAATAATCTAATGAACTCAAAGCAAAGTTGGATGTTTAATAAAGTATGGGACTTTCTTTTGGATTTCCTTGGGCCATCATTTATGGTTTGAATTTTAGATTGTAATAGTTCAAAACTGATGAAGTTAAAACACAAAGGATTAAGGGTTGCCAGTGCATGGAAAACTCTTCATAATCCTCTTTAAAATTCTTCTCCATGTGCAGTAGTTTAGGAAATAAAGGAACAAGAATTGCGAGTACATGGACAATCATGATTTTTCTTCTTTTCAAATAAAATTTTCCATGTACAATAGTTTACGGTTTTGTTCATCTCCATTTCATATTCATTTCCATTTCCATTTTTCTCACTGGTCCATCACTTTGATTAGTCATCTTGAGTCTGGTCTGCTCACCTAGAAATATGAATCCTTGTAATCATTTTACAACCATTTATCCCTAGATGGAGCCACTATTGGAACTGTAAAATTATAAAAAATTTACATGTTCACATCCATGAGTTTCTGAATGAGTCCTTACCATAAGCACAAAATCCTCTCTTCACAACATTTTGCTCATATTTTGCCATGTGGTTCCTATAAAATCCATCTAATCCTAAATATTTCACTATATAATTCCTATTGGCATGAGTTGATGAGGGTCTCCCCGATCCATAGTGCTTTCTTTTGCCAATATAAATCTATTGTAGTCTATCAGCAATACTTCTTTGATGCCACACTGATTGGAATTCATCTACACGAACCTATTGGCAAGACACAACACATTGTTGCAGCGATAGAGGGATCACATCGACAAGATGGCATTCGTTGGGATGAGGTCTTACCGATTGCATTATGTCTTACTGACCGACGAAAGAAGGAACATATCGGTGAGAAATATTTCATTGGGATGAGTCATAGTGAAGTTATATTGTCTTGCCGACCTAGACACAAACATTTCAGCCAAACCAAATGTCTTCGATATGAGGTCTTTCCGAATGCATTTTGTCTCACCAACTAGCGTACCAAAAGACTTAGCGACCAGACTAAATGGTATCGGAGTGAAGTCTTAGTGAATACATCAGGTCTTGTCAACAAAGAGAGGGAATTTAACAAAGGTCATCAGAATGAAGTTACAAAGTCTTGCCGACTCATATGTCTCACTGAATGTGGCTTCATCGGTGAGAAAATTAATATGTCTCAGCAAAAGGAATTTATCAAGAGGTATCTCAGTAAGACACAAGGTATTCTATGAAACCTCTCCCCAACTTTGAATTGTCACAACGACACACAAGATGAAAGGATGACTATCGACAAGACTTGAAATGTCGATGAGACGGCATGACATTATAGTGATGCATAGGATTTTTTTCTGTGAGACAATGAATGTCGGTATGACTGTATGATATCTTGGTGAGTGTTTGATGAATGTTAATAGAAGCTCAAATACAACTGATCACTAATGTTTGAATGTGAACCGATGTGTATATTTCAAATAGTGATGTATAAATGATCATTCTTGATTGTAAAAAAGGGACAATAGATAGAATAAAATAGAATATAGGGTAGATAATATACTGTTGGATAAAAATTTCCACAAAATAGAGACTACGATGTATGATTACAAAATGGAGATTTTAATGAGAATCAGTTGATGTGGCAGCGTATTTCTTGTGTCAATTTTTTGTTGTATTCATTGAACGTATTACTAAAGTTGTCTCCAAGATTGATGCTTTTTGGTTATTTAAATTGATGTAACAAGTTTATATTCAGTTTATCAATGCACAGTTGTTGTATCTGTGTGGTTGATTGATCAGTTCTTTCAAGGAAAGATTAAATCCTTTTAATTGATCATAGTAATCAGGGAAATTCATCTGGATCATTAAGAAGTTGGTAGCCACAGTCTTGCATGTTTATACAAGTTATAAACAAAAACATATGCCAAACAATTTGAGTGATTTCCATAAATAAGTTACCCATTTAGATTTCATTTGACTCCACATACCCAATAAGGCACTAGCCTCTACACTTTTCATCATTTAGTTTCATTCATTTCTTACATCTTTTAACTGAACATATTAGGATTTAGTTTTGAATATTGCTATACAATTTATACCAAATTTAGTTTTATTTGTCCACTCCCACCTACCATTGTGGGAAAAACATTTCAAGAGAAATAATCACATTAAGTCTTCTTCATTCATATAGGTACACCCACCTAGGTCTAGGAACACCTGAAGAGTAGAAGGTCTAAATCATTTGGCCTTGTTTGTTACCCTAAAACATACCAATAGATCAGCAACCTCTTGAGGCATTTCACCTGCATTTTTGAGGGCTAATAGGGAGTATTGAATAAATAAATGTGAATTTTTAATTCACATGGGGAAGAGGTTATCGCTTAATAAAGAAATCACTTATGAAAGGTTGACTTGGAGGACATACCAGAAATGGAATGAGGATTAGCTTAAAGTTGTGCAAATAGGTGATTAAAAAGACTAATGAAGGATTAGAGAGAAGTGACTAAATATGGAGGATGTGACATTAATCCCAATTAAATGTGTGCACATCATATTCATGGATTAATTAGACTAATCAAGATTAGAAGAGGATTATAGAGGATGTGACAAGGAGATAGAAAAGAGGGAATTGAAAATTGATTTAAATTCAAAAAGGCTAAATGACTAAATTAAATAAATTGATATATTTATTTAATTTAGAGATGAAAGGATGAAAGGTAAAGTATTCAATTATTAAGTTAAATACTTTAGGAACCTTAGGAGAAGGGGGAATATTAATTAAATAAATTATTTAATTAATATCAATGGAATAGACGAGTAACAAAGATGGATTTGACCATATGGCAGTGGTCAAATTTGGATGTCTACAGTGGGATTAGGTGCTTAAGGAAGGCTTGGTCTAGAAGGTGGTAAGGAAGTAGGGACATAGGTTTGTGATGTAGGAACAATAGGTTGTTGATTCATATTTTGTTTATTACTCCTTGTAGGATATGTGTGCCCAACAACATTATAAGATGTATAATCTATAGCTTTCATGAACCTAGAATATAAGTCAGATGAATTTCTATGACATGAAATCCAAATGATAGAAGAGTTGGCCAGGGTCACATAAATGAGGAGTTTCTTAGGGCTTGGAGGAGCCACAAAGACTACCACCAAATTTACTGATCCCTCAGCCTATCGAGAAGAGACTTGTTTGAGAGATTTTTAGATAGGAGAGAGAACTACTAGGAAACTATCTAGATTATCTTCCAACATATCAAAATCTTTCTTAGAAAAGTCATTATCACGAACATGCAACATCTTGAAGAAAGATCTGACATTCACGTCTGGTTCACCAAAATGTGATATAAGAGGGATTCGATACACACATGTCTCTCCATTCTCAAGAGATCACTAGGGAATGAACAAGCCTTATACACCTTAGCATAGTAGATTAGAAAAATGATAAAGAACTGAGATTTAGTTATGCTTCGAGAAAAGCTACTAGAGACCTAGAGAGAGTAAAACTAAGAGATTATTGCCTCAAAGAGGGAGCTCTTAGCCAAAAGACATCAATGCAGTTCTAAGATGCCAATGTGACATGTTTTTGTCTAAAGGATGCACTAGCGTACTAAGTAATAGAGAACTCAAGAACTCAAACAAACAAAAATAAGCTTTACTTCTAAGCTCAGGGATGAGTCATGTTGAACTATATAACTAATCAAAAAACCATAAATTGAAATGAACACAAGGATACTTGGAGAAATATTAGCTTCCTTTGGACGCTTGAATCTTAACTTCAAGCTCCTCTTCATGACTTGCACAAAAAAGAATGAGAGAAAATTTGTTGAGTGGTTATGTAGGGGTGTGCCTCAATCAAACCCTTCCTTGGTGTTCCCACCTCCATGGATAGCCAAGTTGGAAAGGAGTGTTAAAGAAGTAAACAAAGCATGCATGGTGAAAACAATACCCACTCAGAAGTAGAAACAACACTCATGAGTATAACCTGCACCATAAGATAGTGAAAGGACAAGTATGTACAAGAAATTGAAAGAGAGAGTGTTACCAATAGGCCTAGACCCTCTCCGGAGCACATGGATGCATTGTTGAGTGTTTGCTTTAGAGTTTTGGAAACTGCTAGGAGGACCTCAGTCTGGCATGGATTTGCTTGTGAGAGCACTTCTATCAAAAGTGAAGAGAACTCTGAATTGGAGAAAGTGAATGAGAGAGCTTGATTGATGCCTTCCAACCCCCAAATGAGAGGCACAATGAGGTTTTTAATGCTTACAAGGGTGGAAAAGAGACATTACTTTCATAATGTAATAGCTAGGACATTTATCTCAAGGGTTAAAATTCTAGATTCCATGTTTTGAATTTGGGAAACCAATAGGATGCTAGCACATCATGCATGCATCCATAGCCTAGTTTCTCTAGAAACATGTTGCTAGGCTTCTGTCGCTCAGCCACAAGTCTGCATGGAATCAAAATCACAAAATTCTAACTAATGGGATTTTCTCATTAATGTTTCAAGGTGTCATAAATACTAGGAAAAAATGCCAAAATTTGTAATTTCTCCTAGGTGCAATTCTATGACATTACAAAACTTTCACACTTTTCTAGGCTTTTCATCAATAATTTGACTCTTTATTACATTTAAATGGCCCATTAATGCACTTATAGGTCGTACTTAAGTGTGTTTCAAAGAATAATCCCATTAAACATCATTAAATACACTTTAATTCCCAATACCCATTAAAATTTCCTTAGTGGGACCATGTTGCCACCTTGGGAGACTTAGTCCCACTAGGCATAAAAATCAAAATTATTTTAAATTTTCGGTGGGATATTATTCTCTTAACGTTGAGGTCAGCCTATGATGTGGTATTTTTGGGAAATTTTGCATAATCATGTATAAATATAGGGTTTTCCTTCTCATTTCACCCCCATTCATTAACCTAATCATTCATTCATCATTAAGCTTCTCTCTCAAGTCAAGAAAGCTAGGGTTTTAACATTTTAAGTCATCAAGATAGCTTTCTAGGGCATTCAAGGGAAAATTATTCAACCATTGTTGTATAAATTCAAGATCTATCATCATGGAAATCTTATAATTCCTTCATTTCATGTCCATGCTTTATCTTATTTCTTCATTTGGTTTAGTTATCTAAAAGTGGTTTGACCAAGGCAAGCCCCTATTCCCTAAATTTCAACATTTTTCTTTCTTTCATTATTTATTTGTAGATTTAGGTACCTTGAAGGCTTGGAAATCATTGAAGGATAAGTTACAAACTTGTTGAAGATATCTCCTTGTTGGCTAGGTAAACTTATCCATAAAAATCCACTTACAGTGTCAAAAATCAAAGTTTCAGATATGAACACCTATCAGGAATTGAAGTGTAGACTGAGGGCTTCCCTTTCCACTTTCAAATTTTCAGAAAAGACAAAGTGGACAAATTCACCATCAGTGATGACTTAGTCCTACTACACATTTTTTTGAGATTTTTCTATACATTTGGATACCCATTTGTTGAAACAAGCTCAAGAGTAGTTTCCTAGATCTGGGACTAGGTTGCCCAAAATGGAAGAAGTGTCCCAATAGGTCAAAATTTTAAGATCAAAAACATTTCTAGTCTCCATTCTAGTTTGCCACAAATTTTGAGGTGCACCTCTTGAGTTTCATTTTTTTATTTTATTTTTTGTTTACATTTGTAGGTCTTTTTGTACACATCACTATGGGTATGCGTAGGATCACCATGGAAAACATAGGCCCTTAAGATGCAAAAAAAATAGAAAAAATAGAGTTAGGCAACTTCACGTAAATTTTTGAATAAGTTATTTATATTATTTCAAAAATATGTAAGAATAGAATATGTAGCAAATTGAATGTAGTTTCCAAACTACTAGGTTTATTTTTACAAAAAATTCTATTTGGTGAAAATTTGAAATTTCAATGTAGTACTAAAATTTTAGGGAAAAAATAAGAAGTAGGTGTCTGTCAGACCACCCTAACCACAATAAAATGATAATTTTTTTTATAAGATTTTAGATATGTAGAGGACTCATGTCCCAATGGGATGCATAATTTTTCGTAGTTTTATTCCAAGTAAATAATTAAATGTGAATTTTTTATTACAACTTTTAAAAAATATAAAAAAATTGTATGTCTGACCAACTTAACTTTGTTGAAACTTCATGAAATTAATTTTTTTAATCCTATAGTATGTGAAGCATAGAATGTGACCCATGTTTTAGATACAAAAAATGTCATACCGTTTGAAAGCTATATATGTTTTTTAATCAGCCTATTAATCAAGACATTAGTCGTAATTTAAATAGAAAATAAATAATAATTATTTATTAAATTCAAAGTAAAGCATAATTTATATTGGTGGAAATATGAGAATCTCCTTTAAAAACCCTTTTCATTTCATCAATTTTGGGTAAAAAAAAGTCGTCAGCCACATACTTTACACATACCCATCATATCGCCACTTTTTGACTCATCATGATCTTGCACATATCCCTATGTTTTCAAACAAGGTACATTTCTTTAGTTTTCATTTAATAATCAATATCTTTTACCATTTTTCTACATTTAGATAATTTCATTTAGGCATATTTCATTCATATTTTCATTAATTTTGAGTGGGGACATTTCCCAGTTTGGCCTAGCTCTCTCCTTTTAGGTAAGGAACCTTAAAAGTGTTAGAGAGTCTTGTGGTGCCAAAATCATTTTCCACAATTTTCAACAAACAAATTCAAGAATCAAGTGATGAATATCTTCCACAAGAAGATCTATTAGTTTATCTACAACAAAGTTGAAGCTTTAGGGAAGCAAGCTAGGGTTGTTTAGGTATTCAAGCTCATGGTTTTTCCAAGATATTTAATTTTCAAGGGTTTATCATGGATTCCTATGGATATGAACTATAGATTTTTGGCACCGCAAGGCTTTCTAACTCTTCTAGGGTTTCTCAACTAAAAGGAGAGAGTTGGACCAAAAATTCTAGCAAGGTTGATTCAAATTATGTAATGCATGATGTTATTAAGGCTAAATGAGATGATTTAGATGCAACTAAGATAAGTAATTGATTTATTATGAATGCAAAACCTAGGCAACAAGTGATGTTTGAAAACACATTGTGTATTGCATAAACACCTAGAAATGAATTCAAACTGTAAGAGAATTGACTCAAACTAAAAGTGTGCACCTAGAATATTGATGAAGGATGAAAATTATATTTGAAATGATTTTGATTCTATTTTTTAGGCCTTGTAGGACTCATTCACCATTTTGGGAAAATTAGTCCTAGTTCTGCCAACCATTGTTGGAACCTATTTTTGACAAAAGGGTATCTAAAAGTGCAGAAAACTCAAAATTGACCTTGGAGTGGGAATCATTCACCACTCATGGTGAATTAGTTCACTTTTTGAAATTTTTGAATTTTCAAAAGTGGAATTCAGAGCTCTTGATCTGCACTTTGACCTTCTACAGGTGTCTGCTTCTGAAATTCTAATTTATGGGTCTGAAAATGAGATTTTGTTGATATTTAGTATTGTTGAATGAGGAGAAGACTTGAGAAACCTTGAAATTTTATATTCAATGATTTATAGGCTTCTAAGAGTCCTAAATCTACAAACACACAAGACAAGATAGAGAGATGTTGAATGTTAGGGTATGGGGGTTTGCCCTTATCAAACCCCTTTTAGGTAATTAAACCAAAGTAGAGAAAGAATGTAATGAAAAATGAAATAATGTAGTTGATTACCTTTCCATTATGATTGACCTTGAAAGTATACAACAAAACATGAAGGATCTACCTTTGAATGTCTAAAAATTGATATATCAATGCCTTGAAATGATGAAACCTTAAGTTGCTTGAATTGAGATGAAAGATTCATGGATGAATAATGAAGAATGAAAGAAGAATGTAGAAGATGTAAACCGAGGAGAAAAAAACTTATTTATACAATCTTATGCCTTAGTAACCTATTAATACCTCATCCCAGGCTGACATCAAGTGTTTTTGAATAAAAACCTAAAAAGAAGTTTGAAATATTTTTGAATTTGGAGTGAAGGGGGACTCATTCACCACCCATGGTGAATGGGTCCCACCTAGGACTTGAAAATGGGTTTTGGTAATTATCTTGCATTTACTATTGTTTGTCGGGTTTACATTGAAAAAATTCACTTAATTAAGGCTTATAACGGCATAAAGGGGTCAAATAAAGCATAAGAAAGGTGTAAATAGTGAAATGAACCCTAGAAAAGCATGAAATATTGTTACACGACTTTGTAAAACTTCAAAATAGGACTTAGTAAGTGATAAAAAGGGAACATTTAGATGAATTATAATGAGAAGAGTCTAGAAAAGTGTAGAAATGTGTTAGAATACTTCACAACACCTTTACAAGACATCATTAAATGCATTTTATTTAGTTTTCAAAGGTCCAAGACCTAGTGCGGATGCATAAAATTCCTCACAACACTTGAATCAAGGCCTCATTAAGTCCAATTATCATGAGTTATTCCCATGTCAATCAAATGGTACTTTTTTATATAGTGTAGGAGAATCATGGATAAATCTAGGTTGAGGAGATAAAACTAGCCATCAAATCACACCTAAGGACTTATTTTCAAAGTGATTCCATCTTCCATTTTCTCTCTATTTTCAGCCTAGTGAAGGTTTGCATGTTATTAAGATTCATTTCTAATGTGATTAGGGTCCCTTGGAATGTGTCTTGCATCATTCTAGTTTCATTTATGCATCTTATTCTTGCATGTTAGAATAGGGTTGCATCTTAAACTTCAGATTTCCTAGTCTTAGACACACTTAGGGCTAGGGTTTTATGCAAATTTTATTATCTCTTTTAAGGTTTAAATACCAACTAGTGGTTTGACCAAGGAAAACTTTCCATTAGAAACCAAATTATATTCTTCTTTATAGGTATTTTTCCAAATTTAGATTTGGGTTTTAGCCAAAAATCAAAGTGCAGACTAAGGGCTTCCATTTCCTCTTTCAGATTTTTAGAAAAACCAAAGTGGACTAAGTCACCAATAGTGGAGAATTAGTCCCACTACACATGTTTGAGAGAATTTTCTGTAGACCTATATACCCATATGTTTGAAATGAGCTTCAAAGCAATTTATTAGATCTAGGACTAAGTTTCCCAACTTGGCATAAGTGTCCTAGTTGGATAGAAAATTAGATTTTCCACAATTTTAGAGACATTTGTAGCCTTCATTTCAACCTCTATCAGTTTCTAGGTGCACTCTTTTTTTTGGTCTTTCTATCTTATTCTATATTGTATTTAATCTATCTTTCTACATATAGCAACATGTTTTCAAGCAATTTTTCTTTCATTAGTTTTTCATTAATAATCAACATAATTTAGCAGTTTATTACATTTAGGCATATTTCATTCATATTCGCATTAGTCTTGAGTTGAGACATTTCACATTTTAGCCTACCTCTCTTCTTCTAGGTCGAAAACCCTCTAGAAGTGTTAGAGAGTCTTGTGGTGCTGAAATATTTGTCCACATTTTGGTTCCTTATATTTTGAAAATACATTCATGGGTGAGTACAAAAATATTAGATGATGATTGGGGTTCTTTAGATTTCAAACATACATTCATGGGTGAGTATAATATCATAAACAAGGACTTTGACAAGGGAAATGAAAAAGAAGTAATGTCAACACAAAACTTGGAAGGCCCTTTGAAAGCATCTGCCCCAACCACTTTTAAACATACAACAATAGATTACACAACAAACTTTGGAGAAATCAACCATGAACAACCACCCAATCCAAAAGAAATGAAAAAGATTTATGGAAAAGTTTATGACCTTATGAAACAACTCAAATATAGTGGAAAAGGATATGATGCTAGAGAACAAGGCATTCGTGTACCCATTAAACCTAACACATGAGAAATAACTCATGGTCTTGGTTATTTTACTTTCATAGAAATCACCAAGCCTTCTCTCAACATCAACACTATTACGAGTTTGTGTAGGATCACGATAGGCCAAAAAGGGGTGATATGATGGGTATGTGTAGCGTATGTGGTTGATGACTTTTTTTTAACCCAAATTTGATGAAATGAAAAGGGTTTTTAAAGGAGATTCTAAGCTTTCCAACAATATAAATTGTTCTTTACTTTGAATTTAATAAATATTTATTTAATTCATTTTCTATTTGAATTACAACTAAAGTCTTGATTGATAGGCTAATTGAAAAATATCTATAGCTTTCAAATGGTGTCACATTTTTTGAATCTGAAATATGCATCACATTATATGCTTTGTATACTATAGGATTAAGACAAAAATTGAATTTGATGAAGTTTTGACAAAGTTAAGGTGGTCAAACATATGAGCTTTTATATTTTTTAAAATTTGTAATAAAAACTCATAATTAATTATTTACTTGGTAAAAAATTACAAAAAAATATGCATCACATCGAGACATGAGTCCTCTACTTATATCTAAAATCTTATAAAAAATATTATCACTTTATTGTGGTTAGGGTGGCCAGACAGACACCTACTTATTTTTCGTTGAAATTTAGCTACTACTGCATTGAAATTTTAAATTTTCCCTAAATATATTTTTTTTAAATAAACCTAGTAGTTTAGAAACTACATTCAATTTTCAATAGATTCTATTCTTACATATTTTTGAAATAATATAGATAACTTATTCAAATGTTTACATCAAGTTGTCTAACTCTAATTTTTATAATTTTTTTGCCACTTAAGGGCCTATTTTTTCCATGATGATCCTACACATACCCTCACACAAGATTCCTCTAAGTCAAATTTAATAGTAATGCATCTTGAACTGATAGACACTAGTGGTTTTGAAAGTTATCCTTTGCAAGAAATAAAAAAAAACAAAGACATCCTCGCTTAATATAAATGTCATCTTGTAAACAACTAATGATTTGAATTTATTGGAGTTTACACCTTTCTATAAGGGAGTGAATGAAATCTCGCAATCTCAAGAGTATTGTGTACATATGACATCTTCTACATATAAGTAAGAGTAATATTTGTCGCATAATAAGGGAACATCTATCATCAGTCAATAAGGTATCTTGTTGAGACTCATCCAAGATCACTTGATATCCCTTCCTCTAAGAACACAAAAGAAATTCTATTACAAGACTTCATTTTGCACCTATCATAGAGTTCATGATCATTCCACTAATTAATGGAAGGCTTTGAATAGTAAAATCCGACATCTTAAGGAGTTGGGTACTCTCCCTTATGTGGGGGCACCTATTCCTCTAATTGATACTAATTTTCACTCTACCTTGCATCTTTTCAATCATTTTCACTCACTCTTGTCCTACACTAAGTGGGGGCAAGGGGTTAGATAGCCTTGTCCTCGTATGTCACTTTTCATTACCTATTTTTGCTAGTCATTAACCTTTCATGAACATATAAGAGAAAGCTTGGGATGTGGCCGACATGCCTTAAGTTGGCTTATGTGTCATAGTACCTTTTTCATGATGTGGCTTATTGGAAACATATGACTTGGCATAGGACTTTTTTACTAAGCTCTCATGTGTCCTTCTACTTTAAAGAAATTTCTCATAGTAATGGTGTTAGCAATTACTTTAAAGTTGGGGCATACACTGAGACTCATCATGCTTCATTATGTGATTTCTTTCTTCTTGCAATGTGTCCTTTTCTTGGTGGTGTCAGTGGGCTTGATTCCCTCCAAGAGTGTGATACTTATTTGACACATCCTCTCTTGGAGACATTAGGCACAATGTTTCCTAAGATGCAACCTTGCATGAACAAAGAAAAATCCCCTTTAATAAAATATTTACATGATATTCAAAAGCATTTACAAAAACATTTTCATTATGGAACCTTATCAAAGTTATCAGGAGGTATAACTCTAGTATGGTTTGAGCAAGAAGCCTAATCTAAGACATTACTTTCCCCATAGCCATCTGTGTGCATGTGAGTGCATACCATCCATGAGTGTATGTTTTTCACCTTTTAGGCCTTCTCACCTGGCAAACAGTGAAGAATTTTGTCACCTCAGAGTGAGTATGCATCTTCATAAAAATAGCCTAGATTTGATCAACATCGTGTTGGACAAATGGTCAAAGCTTGATCCACATTTTTAATTCTTTTCCTTCTAGTTATTTCCATTACATGATTGTGTATCTTGTTTTGCCTCATAGGTATGTGTAGAATCATCATGGAAAAAATAGGCCCTTAAATGGTGAAAAATTCAAAAAAAATAGAGATAGGCAACTTGATGTAAAAATTTGAATAAGTTATCTATATTATTTAAAAAATATGTAAGAATAGAATCTATACAAAATTGAATGTAGTTTCTAAACTACTAGGTTTATTTAAGAAAAGAAAATTCTATTTGGTGAAAATTTGAAATTTCAATATAGTAGTTGTTTGTTTGACCACCCTAACTAAAATAAAATGATAATATTTTTTTATAAGATTTTAGATATAAGTAGAGGACTCATGTCCGGATGTGATGCATATTTTTTTTGTAATTTTTTTCCACGTAAATAATTAATTATCATTTTTTTATTACAACTTTTAAAAAATATAAAAACTTGTATGTTTGACTACCTTATCTTGGTCAAAATTTCATGAAATTCAATTTTTTTTAAAATCTTATAGTATGTGAAGGATAGAATGTGACATATGTGTCGTATTCAAAAAATGTTATACTGTTTGAAATATATAGATGTTTCTCAATCAGGCTATCAATCAGGAATTTATTCATAATTCAAATAGAAAGTGAATAATAATTATTTCTTAAATTCAAAGTAAAGCATAATTTATATTGGTGGAAAATTGAGAATCTCCTTTAAAAACCCTTTTTGTTTCATCAATTTTAGGTATAAAAAGGTCGTCATCCACATACCTTACACATACCCATCATATCACCACTTTTTGGCCCATCATGATCCTACACATACCCTCATATTATACACCTTGTGCATGTGCCTTTATGCTCATGATTGGTTTGAATTAGGATCTTGGATTCTGGGGGCATGGTTACCACCTTCGTCTTTATCATCCTTTGTCATCCACATTGGTATGATTTGACCCCTCTTGAATGTCTACTTTAGTGTGAGTTTGAAGCAAGTTCATCCTCTCACTAAAGTGGGGGCTATATATTGCACAAAAAATGTATCCTTAGAAAATTTCACACTAATTTGGGTCTTTCTTATGGATGTTGTCCCAGTTTTTCCTAGATTTAATGTTGTAATGTGGTCAACACATTCACATTAGGTCTTGGACTCTTGTGAATAGATAAGAATTCTATGATGTCTTGTAAAAGTGTTGTGAAGTGTTGTAACCCACTTTCACACTCTTCTTGAACCTTTTTATTATAATTCACTTAAAAAACCTCCTTTTATTATTCTCCAAGCTTTATTTCAAAGTGTTGTAACAAAATTTTACACTTTTCTAGGCTTGTCATTAATAATTCAACACTTTCTTATGTTTAAATGACCCCTTAGTGCACTTATAGACCCTACTTAAATTTGTTTTAGTGAATAATCTTGTTAAACATCATTAAATGTACTCTAATTCATGACACCCACTAACATTGCCCTAGTGGGACCAAGTCGCCACTATGGGCGACTTAGTCCTACTTGACACAAAAATCAAAATTATTTCAAAATTCTAGTGGGATATTATTTTCTAGACTTTGAGGTGGGCCTATAATGTAGTATTTTTGAGAAATTTTGCATAATCATGTATAAATATAAGGTTTTCCTCTCAATTTCACTCCCATTTCTTTTCACAATTAATTCATCATTCATCCATCATTCATTATCTCTTTCAAGTCAGGCAAGCTAGGGTTTTAGCATTCTAAGTTATTAAGATACCTTTCAAAGGCATCCAAGGGGAGATTCTCCATCCATTGTTATAGAAATTCAAGATCTATCATCATGGAAAGTTTCTAATTCCTTTATTTGGTTTAATTACCTAAAAGGGGTTTGACCAAGGAAAACCCTTATTCCCTAACATTCAACATTCTCTCTCTTCCATTGTGTGTTTGCAGATTTAGGTAACATGAAGGCTTGAAAATCATTGAAGAATAGGTTACACAGTTGTTGAAGAAATTTCCCTATTTTCAAATCTAAAATATCCACAAAAGCCACTTATAGTGCTAAAAATCAAAGTTTTAAAACTAGACACATGGAGGAACAGAAAGTGCAAACTGAGAGCTTTTGTTTCCACTTTCATATTTTTAGAAAAGCTAAAGTGGACTAAGTCGTCATCAATGGTGACTTGGTCCCAATACATGTTTTACATATTTTTCTATAGATTTGGATATCCATTTGGATGAAACAAGCTCTAGTACAATTTTCTAGATCTAGGACTAGGTCACCCAAAATGGTGCAAGTGTCCCAATAGATCAAAATTTCAGGATCAATAACATTTCTAGTATCCATTATAGTCTACAACACATTTCTAGGTGCACCTCTTTAGATTTACATTTTATTTTATTTCATGGTCATTGTGAGGTCATTTAGTATATGTTTGCATACTACACTATGTCTTCAAACACTTTACATTACTTTAGTTTCCATCCATTAGTCAATATATTTTATCATTTTTCAGCATTTAGGTTATTCTCCTTTGATAGATTTCAATCATATTTTAATTAGTCTTGTTTGAACCACTTTTTCTGTTGGATACCTTTCTCCTTTTAGGTGCAAATCCCTTGAAGTGTAAGAGAGTGCCTATCCCCAAAAATTTTAGGTACCCTTGCATTAATCACCATTTAAAACATCTATAGGCCCCTAACACTCATTATTTTTGACTTAAGGCTTATTCAACTCAAAAATCATACAAATCCTAACAAAAAAAATTCAAATTATTCAAATTATATAAGACCCACCTCAAAAACCTTTGGTAGGACTAAGTCACCCAAGGTGGTAATTTAATCCCTTTTGGGGGATTTTTTAATTTTGAGTGGGAAAATCACTGACTTAATTCAAATTTTTGATGGATGTCAGCCTGTGAAGTCAAAATAATGGATAATTAGGTTTGAATTCCTATAAATATATGTTTTTAGGTAAATTTTCATAACATTTTAGTCATTTTCAACAAACAAATTCAAGAATCAAGTGATGAATATCTTCCACAAGAAGATTTATTAGTCTATCTATAGTGAAGTTGAAGCTATAGGGAAGCAACCTAGGGTTTTTGCAAGAATTCAAGCTCACTTTTTGTCTAATATATTGCATTTTGAATGGTTGATCATGGATGCCTATGGATAATCATGGAGAAATCTAGGTTGAGGAGATGCAACTAGTCATCAAATCAAGCCTAAGGACTTTTTTTCAAAGTGATTTCCTCTTTTTTTTCTCTCTATATTAAACCTAAGGAAGGTTTGGATGATATTAAGATTCATTTCTAATATGATTTAGGGTCTCTTGGAATGATTCTTGCATCATTATAGTTTTATTTATGCATCTTATTCTTGCATGTTAGAATAGGTTTTCATCTTACTTTAGATTTAGTAGTCTTAGACACACTTAGGGCTAGGGTTTTATGTAGATTTCATTATCTCTTTTAAGGTTAAATAACAACTAGGGTTTTGACCAATGAAAACCACATGTAGAAACCAAATTATATTTTGTTTTGTAGGTATTTTAATAGATTTGGATACAGGTTTTAGTCAGAAAACAAAGTGCAAACTAAGGGATTTTGTTTCCACTGTTAGATATTTAGAAAAGCTAAAGTTAACTAAGTTGCCAATAATAGCAACTTACTCCCACTACACATGTTTCACAAAATTTTCTATAGACCTAGATACCCATCTCACTGAAATGGTCTTCAGAGCAATTTACCAGATTTGGGAGTAAGTCACCCAACTTGGTGTAAGTGTCCTAGTTTTCCAAAAAACATATTTTCTAGAATTTCATAGACATTTGCAGTCTTCATTTCAACCTCTTAGTTTCTAGGTGCACTCTTTCTACTTGGCCTTTTTATATTTTTCTATATTGCATTTAATCTATATTTCTACATATCACAATGTGTTTTCAAGCCATCTATGTTTCATTAGTTTTGCATTAATAATTAACATCTTTTATTAGTTTATTGCATTTAGCATGTTACATTTAGCCATATTTCATTCTAATTCGCATTATTCCTAAGTGGGGACATTGCATATTTTGGCCTACCTCTCTCCTTTTAGGTGAAAAACCCTAGAAGTGTTAGAGAGTTTTGTGGTGCCAAAATCTTTGTCGACATTTTGGTGAACTTGACTTTAGAACACTTTACTTCTAATTTCAAGTGCATTTAATTCCTAGGAATAGCTTGCATCAACATTGCATTAGGTTTTGCATTGTTTTGCATCCTAAGGTTTTCAAATTTGTATTAGTGAAAAGCTCATTTAAGCTTGCATTATTGCATCTTATTTCCTTGACTAATAATGAAATTTTACATTTTCACTTTAGATTTACATCATACAATATAGAGCACATAAGCATACCTTAGAAAATTTAGAAAAAATTAAAAAATACCCCTACTAGGACTAATTCGCCACCCTGGGTGACTTAGTCCCAGTACACATTTTGGATTAGTATTTTTAGAATTTAGTTTCTAGTTTCTTAAGTTACTGTTTGTTCTAGTTACATTTTTGTTTTAGTTCAATTATCTTTTGTTACATTCACATCATTAGCATTAGCATCATTCATTCTAATGGCATTTATGGATAGCATTACATTTTTACAATTTTCATTTTCAACATTAGTTCCTAGTTCGTTTAGATCAGATTCATCAGAAAATACAAAAAAAAATTAAAACATCAAATGAAACAATAAAAACTATGTTTCATTTTAGAGAAACTATATCATCCAAACCTTTTAGTAGTGATTACTTGAATAAGTTAGATGAAGCTCTACAAGGCTTCCTCTCACTAAGTTCATCCACTAAGGTTATGTCCAAACCTTTCCATAGTGATTACTTGGATAAGTTAGATGAAGCTCTACAGGGCTTCCTCTCACTAAGTTCATCCACTAAGGTTTTTGATGAAAAAACCAAACCAACCAATGATAACTTACTTCCCAAAACCTTTAGTAGTGATGAATTTGTCATGTTAGATGAAGCCCTTTAGGACTTCATCTCACAAAATTCATCCACTAAGGTTTGGTTTGAAAAACCTAAAACAAAATATGTCAATGCAATTCAACCTAAACCCATTCTTTACCCACCTTCACATCGATCTCAACCTCCACCTAAACCCAATTTACCCTTTACCTGCCTAAGCAAGATATTGTGGCACACACACATAACTCTTGAAATAATTTGAAACCACAACAACCAACCCCAACCTCCTTTCCTTTACCAAATTCTATACAACCTAGTGCTCCTCGATTCACTCTACATATGGAGTATGATCTTGCTGAGCAACTTAAAAACACTCCTGCATAGATATCCCTTTGTGACCTTCTTCAGAATTCACCAAACTATCACTCCATTCTCCAAACAACATTGCAAAAAATAGTGGTTCCTCCTGGTTCAAATGCAAATGATGTGGCAACTCTAATACAAGGAATGAATATAGTTAATATAGACATTACATTCCATCAACATGAGCTCCCTCCACTAGAATTAAGGAAACAAAATGAGGCCTTTATAATAATTACTCAATTCAATAGAATAGGTATTGAAAGGACCCTTGTTGACAATGGCTTTACCCTTAATGTGTGCATTGTAAAGCTCCTAGATCAATTATACGTCAATAAATCACAAATCACACCTAATTCCTTATCTATTAGAGGATTTGTCAATATCACAAAGAAATTGCTTAGTGTAATTACATTGTACCTATTAAAGTAAGAATGAATATTTTGTAAACTTCTATTCATGTCATGCTATATGATATTTCCAACAATCTTCTTTTGGGAATACCATGGATTTATGAGATGCATGTGCTTCCTTCAACCCTTCATCGAATAATGAAATATATCTGTAACAAAAAAATTTATCAAGTTGAAATAGACCCCGATCCTAATCAACTCCTCTAAACACATTAATTCCAACATCTCACATAGAACCCATTGAGAACAAAAAACAAGAAGAATAACTTGTGTCTAAATTTATAGGTGGTGATTGGGGATCATTAGAATTCACACCTTCATTTATGGGTGAATACATAATCACACGAAAAGATGATGAAAAACAAGAACAACCAACAGTTATGTTAGTTCATAATTCTGAAGAATCTTCCCAAGCATCTACCTCATCTACTTTGGAAGAAAATACAACATACACAACAAATTTCATTGAGATATATTATCAACAACCACCAAACCTGAAAGAAATGGAAACACTTCATGGACAAGACTATGAGATTGTGAAACAATTGAGATACAATGGTAAAGGTTGTGCAAAGCATGGAAAGGGAATTTGAGTTCCTATAGAACCTAATACACAAGTGACAAAGACTGGTTTGGGATATTCTTTTTCTAAGATAACAAAAGCAACTCAACGACCATTGCTAGACATCAACACCATCACATGTAAACCAAGAATCAATCTCACACTAAAACATCATGAATTCCTTGATATGGATTTAACACAATCATGGTAGTACTTTGACAATGATGAAGCTTTATGATGAAAATCATGGAGGAAATCAATCGACAAACACAATTTCAACCAATTTCAACAAATCTTTAATCTCCAAAACCCTAACAATGGTGATTCCTCATACAATCTCATAGTTTACCTTGTAAGTCTTTAGACCTAGTTTCTTGTACCTATCTTGCAAAATACCTTTGAAACCCACACACTATCTATCATTCCAAATACCCATTATTGTCTTCTTTAACATATCTCCAAATATGAATAGGTTGTTTCAAACCCAATCCCTCAAACTGATGCTACTGTGCTACCCTGAGACCTTAAATAGGTAAACTTTTGAAAGCAACACTTCTCCAAATTCCTTTCCAAACATAAAAATTCATTTCTTGACCTCCAATAGGTTATCAAAACATGGAATAAAAAAATTGTATCAAGGTAATACCCTCAAATCCTTCCAAACAATAAAACCCTTGTTCTAGGCTTGATTATGCTTGAACCAATGAGGTTTATTCGAAATACCCCTTCCAGACATATTCTCTACCAAAAAAAACTTCCAATACACCAATTTATGTCTGTACAAGCTTTACAAATCTTCATATTACCTTTACCAATATATTTTAAGCAAACTCCCACTTCTAGCTATCACTTTTCAAGCAAAACTCTTCTCAAATACAACTAGGGCAGCAATCAATATTCTTCTAAACATCTTCCCTACTCCAAAATATTTCTCTATCACCTGAACCTATCTTATTTGTACCCATTCCACCAAGTTTATAATTAATTTATAGGTGGAATGGGCCTTAGCACATTTTTAAAGGTTGCAAACCCTCAAAATAGGGTAACAAACTTGTTCACAGTAAAAGCCTTCAAACTACCACTAAATTCAATGGAAATATACAAGATCATCACAACCAAAATGGATTAGACTCCTTCCACCATCAACTACAACCTAATTCATGCCAATTGGAGAATGTACGAGGTTGTACAAATCCCTTCAATAATAATTTACCAAAGAATTTATTGTTTCAATCTTTGCATACACCTTTCCAACCTTGTGTCAAGCCTTCTAAGGCATTTTTAAATTTTTTCTCAACACATACCAATAGTTACAACTATCATTTGAATGCCCTGACCATTGGGCTACCAAAAATTTACATTTTTTGCACTTTTTCATTATTGCAACTTTTGACGACTTTTGTAAACAACATAAAATTTAACAAAATGATCCAAAAACCAACCAAAATGATTTATTACATAAAATGTGGTCTATCATGAACTTATTTACTTGTCAAAAACTCAAACTCCTAAAAACCTAATACCTGACCAAAATTGCAAATATTGAATCCTCATGGTGCCCCTGCACCATACTCCCAACATAAAAAGTTTTGAAGTCCCTTGAGAAGTTGATTTTCACTTTGTTCATAGCATCTCTGTGATCTCCAATAACCTTGACATCTAGTAGTCATGTCCAATGACTCAAGAAGTGAAAACATGCATCATCTTTGTCCCTTGACTAGTCCATTCTTTGAATTTTTTGTCCTATAGTTGATATGTGATTCTTCCTTTGTGCTACACTTGGAAATACTGTCAAAGTGGTTTCTTTTCCTACTACCACACCTCCTTGGACCTTATAAAGCTCTGCCTTCTTCTTGAACCTCCTTATGTAATCAAATATGTCCACTTTACTTTGCAACTCACCTTTCATCTCTACCATTTTATGTGTCATATCTTTTCTTAGATCCTTTTCTTCAAGGACCTCTATCTGCTTAGGTTTCCAAACCTCTATATCAACAGATTTATAAACTTCTAACTTGATAGTATTCAACTTCCCTCTCACCTCCTTTACATTCAATTGGAAACCTACTGTCCTTACCACAATTTCATCATGCTTCTCCAACTTATATTTCTTTTTCTCAATCAATTCATCCTTGACCTTCTCTTGAACTATCTTTCTCACCATTTCATCTTCTCTTCTCATTAAAATCAGATTACTCTTTACCTCTTCCATCTTAGTACCTTCAAGCCTTGAAGTAGCTACCACCTTTTCATGCCCTTCTTCCTCTATGTTCACAAACTCTTTCTTTCCAAACATGATGACTTTTTTTGCCTCACCCTTTGCTTTATCATCCTCCTACAATGGTGTTAGTGTGAAAGTAATACCATCATTTTCAATCTAATATGTGTTATTACTTCCATCATAAAGTGAGTGCCTATCAAATTTCCATGGTCTTCCAAGTAGTAAATGGCAACAATCCATTGGTAAAATATCACAAAGAACCCTATCCTTATAGCCACCAATACTAAACTCAAATAATGCTTGTTAATTCACCAAAATTTACTAATTATCATTAACCCAAGATTCATTATATGGTGTTTCATGGGGTATTATTTCCAACTTCAATTTATCTACCATCTCAGTTGATACCATGTTATCAGTGGACCCAAAATCTATTACTACCTTACATACCTTGACTTTGCATTTGTAGGTGGTTTTAAATAATGTTCTTCTTTGTGTCATCTCCTTCTCCTTGGATTATTTGATGAGTGTTATCACCATTTTTGTTCCCCAAAATTCTGGAGCAACAAGTTGATTAGGAGATTTTACACTTTCACAATCTTCCTCATGCACCAACTGATTCCTTCTTTCACCTCCATGAGAACTAGATGCTTTTTGGCCTTCATTACACTACCATGCTTGATGTCTAAATTTGTTGCATTAATAGCATATATATGTGAATGTATTGGTACCTCTTCCTTGTCCACCAAATCTACCCCTAAAGCTCGATCTTCCATCTCTAAATACACCCTTGTAATCAAAAACTTGTTCTTTCACTTTGCTTGAGTTTTCTTGACTTTCTTGTGCCTACCTTGGAGTGGTAAATGTGCCTCTTCCTCTTGAATTTCTATGTCTACCTCTTTTTTTTTTTTTCTTGCCTTCTTTTGAGTTTCTCTTCAGCCCTTATTTCCATTCGAGAGGACTCTTTAATTTTACTTGCATTCTGCAAACTCAACTCATCCTGAATGTTGAACCTTAGCCCACTGAGATATTTAGCTACCTTTTCTACATCATCATCCATGTGACCTGATCTTATTAAACTCATTAGTATAAGTTTTGACATGTTCCATTTCCCTTTGTTTCAAATCTTTAAGCTTCTTAGACATTTGAACTACATAATCACTTGGCAAGAATATACCTTTCAATTTAGCTACCATTCTATCCCAAGAAACAATTTTTTCCTTACCTTTCCTTCTCCTTAAATTATATTGTTCATAGTCCCACCATGCTAGTGCATTCCCCTTCAATTTGGTTTTTTCTATCTTCACCTTCCATTCATCAGGTACATCCTCACATTCAAAGTAATTTTCCAATGCTACAATCCAATTTAACAATTCTTCATCATTAAGGTTATCTCCATACATAGGGAAATCAATTTTTACCTTACTTTTATCTCTCTTAACTTCCTTTAGTAGCCTTGCCATTTTTTTCTCTTTAGGATCCAATTATTCTTCCCCATCTTCATACTCCTCTTCCTCTTCCTCTTTAGAGTCACTTTCATCACTTACAACCACACCTCTCTTCTGACCTATTTCAACACTTTCCAACCTTTCTACCAACCTATTTTTTAGTTCCTTCAACTTCCTAATCTATCTCAATCTTCTCTTCCATATCTTGCATCTTCCTAGCCATTTTTTTACTCTTAGGAGGCATCTTGTTCACTTTTCCTCACACCTTCTTTCCCTTCAAAAGATCAGACCTATGCTTTGATACCATCTGATGCAGAGCAGGGAGGCAATAAATCAACAAATACAATTTCAACTGATTTGAACAAATCTTTAATGTCCAAAACCCTAACAAGGGTGATTCCTCATATAATCTCATAGTTTACCTTGTAGGTCTATAGAGCTAGTTTCTTGTACCTATCTTGCAAGATACCTTTCAAAAAGACAAACTATCTATCATTCCAGATACCTATTATTTTCTTCTTTAACATATCTCAAAAGGTGAATAGGTCAATTTTTGAAAGCAACACTTCTCCAAATTAATTTTCAAACATAAAAAATTATTGCTTGATCTCCAAGAGGTTATAAAAACACATAATAAATTTTTTTTTATCAAGGTAATACCCTCAAATATTTCCAATCAATAAAACCCTTTTTGTAGGCTTGACTATTCTTGAACCAATGATGGTTTATTGGAAATACCCCTTCTAGACCTATTCTCTACCAACCAACATTTCCAACACACCAAGTTATTTGTGCACAAGATTTAAATCCCTTCATCCAACCTTTATCAATATATTTTAAGGAAACACCCACCTGTAGCTATCAATTTTCAAGAAAAAACATTCTCAAATCACACTAGGTCAACATATAATCTTCTTCTAAACACCTTCCCTACTCCAAACTCCTACTCTATCACCTAAAACCTATCTTATTGGTAACCAATTCACCATGTTTCTAATTAATCTATAGGTGGAATGAGACTTAGCACATTTTTAAAGGCTACAAACCCTCAAAACAAGGGAACAAACCTACTAAAAATAAAAGCCTTCAAACTACCACTAAATTCAATGTAAATCTACTAGATCACAACGAAAAATGGAGTAGAATCATTCCCCCATCAACTACATCTCAATTCATGCCAATTGGAGAATGTAGGGGGTAGGACAGATCCCTAAAACAATACTTTACCAAAAAATACAGAGAATTCAATGAATAAAATATAGAATTTATTGTTTGATTTTTTTCTTACACCTCATGAACCTTGTGTTAAACCTTCTAAGGAATTTTTAAATGTTTCTCAACATTCCCTGACCATTGGGAAATCACAATTTTACATTTTTTGCACTTTTTCATTATTGCACTTTTTGAGAACTTTTGTAAACAAAAACTTTAACAAAATGACCCAAAAACCAGCTAAAATGACTTATTACATAGAAAGTGATGAGGGCATAGCCTGAGACATAGAAAATAACCCACAAACAAGAGAATAATTTTATTATTCAGAAATGGAGCTTCTTACATGCAGAGGATCTCAAATCCCCAAGTTCTACAACACATGCAAGTTACAGAAAGCTACAAAATCACCCTTTCGCAATATGCGAGTTTGTCCCCCAAAAAGTTACCCAAAAATTAGAAACCCGCCCATACATAGAGCTCCTCTTTAGTTTGGAGCCAAAAAAACATTCAAATTTGAGTTTAGGCGGTTTAGCGCCAAAAAATTATAACTTGAAGTTCAAATTTCAAAATAACATTTGCAATTGTATCTTCTAGAAAGTGCGCCAACTTCCCAGAGCCATAACTTTTGATCTGGGACTCTGATTTGTGAACCGTTTGAACCATTGGAAAGGTCTCAAAGTCAAGAACGCGCTAATAATTTTCTACACCAATTTTGGCAAGTTTCAGGGTCGATCAAGGAAATCTAAGTGCCTCAAATCTAACTCAAAATATTTTTAGGTGCAAATCTGGGAAACTAAAACTGCAATATCTTTCAACCCAGGAATAGAAAATAAAAACCATAAATTGTGAGTTTTATTATGATGAAAAGGGTATCCAAAAATGTAAAAACATCTAAAAACTAAGAAACTTGAAATTTAACTATTTTTGGGTGATGCAAGATTGCCCTTACACTACTGGATGCTCCTGCATCAAAAAGTGGTATATTATGACCTTATTTTCTTGTAAAAAAATAAAACTCATAAAAACCTATCACTTGACCAAATTTGAGAATATTGAATCCTCATGGTGCCACTGCACCACTTTGAAACAAATGTTAGGTGCTTCTGACAAGACATCATTAAAGAGAAAAGTTACCTGTGCTATGAAAAGTACCAAGAAAAAACATATTGATACCAATGAGACAAAAACAAACATGGAACCATATGATCCTAAATTTCCTAAGTCAAATGCACTCCCCTTAGGGGATACAACTGATAAGGTCATTAAGATTGGGAAGTGCCTTGATGATGAAGAACAAGAGGATACTACAAATTTTCTTCATGAATTTCTTGAATCTTTTCCTTGGAAATATTCAAACATGTTAGGAGTAGATACTAAGATAGTGACACACAACATTTTCCTTGTTGGAAATGCTAAGTTTATTCGCCAAAATATATGAAAGATGAATCTTGAGATAGCCTTGCTTGTTAAAGGAGAGCTTGAAAAACTCCTTGACACTGGTTTCATTTGACCTATTGATTATTCTCCTTCAATCTCAAAAATTGTCACAGTTGCTAAACCTGATAATTGTATTAGGATGCGTACAAATTTTCATGACTTGAATAAAGCCTCCTTAAAGGATGATTTTCCACTTCCTAATATTTACACGATAGTAGATTTAACTACGGGGCGTGCTTTTTTGTTATTCATGGATGGATTTTTTGGTTATAATCAAATATTTATTAACCAGAAAGATCAATATAAGACAACATTTACATCTGTTTGGCAAATATTTTGTTGGGTTATGATGCCTTTTGGATTAAAGAATGCAAGCACAACTTATCAAAAAGCAATGACATTGATATTTCATGATTACATACATAAAATATTAGAAGATCATGTTGATGACGTCCTAGCCAAATCCTTAACATGACAAGACAATGTGAGTTTCCTTCAAAAGATCTTTGAATGGATGTGTAAATACAACATGACACTAATTCCAATAAAGTGTGTCTTTGGAGTAGATAGTGGAAAATTTTTAGTTTTTATCATATCTCATAGAGGCATCGAGGTTGACACAAAGAAAATTGATTCTATAATAAACATGCCACCTCCTAAAAAAATTTATTGATTGCACATGTTACAAGGAAGAATTCAGGCAATCCATCATTTTGTCACATCCTTAGTTGACCGAATGTTACCTTTCACACATCTTCTCAAAAAGGATGTGAATTTTGATTGGAATGAGGATTGTAAACATTCCATTGAGATTTTGAAGGAATACCTTGCAAATCCACCTATTTTACAACCCACTATGCCAAATAAAGCGTTTATCCTTTATATAGTTGCATCCACCCATGCTTTTGCAACATTGTTGGCTCAACAAGATGATAATGGTAAAGAAATTCCTATTTATTACATTAGTAAAACTCTAATAGATTATGAAACATGATACAAACAAATCAAAAAACAATGTTTGGCTCTTTTATTCACTACTAGTTTGTTTTGATACTATTTATTAAATGTGAAAATATTAGTAATGACAAAATTTGATCCTCTCAAACATCTTTTTAATAAAACTGACTTATCACTTGGGATGTCTAGATAAATGGGTAATGTTGTTGATTGAGTTTGAACTGAAGTTTGTTTTACAAAAAACAATCAAGGATCAAGCCTTGACTGACCAGTTAGCCGATGCTCCTTCTCCTTTAGCACTACCTAGCAATGACTCTTTTCCTGATGATATTGTGTTGACAATAGAGGTTCCTACATGGGAATTATACTTTGATGGATCTGAGTGTATAACAGGCTCTAGTGTTGGTGTTATATTAATTCCACCCATAGGAAATCTTATTCCCTTGTCATATCAATTAAATTTCCTATGTACAAATAACACAACTAAGTATGAGGCATTGCTTGTCGGATTGCATGCTAATCTGATCATGAGTGTCAAAGATATCAAGGTCTTTGGTGATCCACAATTAGTAATTAGGCAATGCATGACAAATTATCCAAATAAAAAGATGTTATCATGCACTTTTTAGTGAAGTTTGAGAGATTTACCATTGATAACATCCCACAAAAAGATCTAATTGTCTTATAGATGCAATGGAAAGTGCAACCTCTCTTATATCACCTCAAGATCCTTTAAAATATTTTACATTCACTATTCAACCAATCATGAAACCTTCGATTGACGACAAAATAGGAGGATTTTTAATGAAAAATGAGGAAAAATTGAGTGAATGGTATCAAATAATTGAAAAGAAGTACCTTTCTTGAGCCAACAACTAAAAAACTTTGTGCTCATTTTCAAAAGCTTGCATCTAAATATATAATTCTCCTCGATGTGTTGTATCGAAGGTCATTCCATGGTCTCTTACTTAGATGCTTAAAAAATATGAGATACCTATAGCACTTCACCAAGCCCATGAAGGTGCTTGGGGTGGACATTTTAGACAAAAAACATTAGTTCAAAAACTTATTTTTATTGGGTACAATTGGAAAAACATGGAAAATTATTATTTTGATTATGTTTGAAAATGTCATAAATGTCAAGAACATAACAATTTGAATCATGCTCCTGCTATTGAAATTCAAACTCTCGTCTTGATATGGCCCTTTTTCGGTTTTGGGATTAGACATTAGGGTATGTGCAGGATCATGATGGGCCCAAAAGTGGCAATATTATGGGTATTTGTAGGGTATGTGGTTGACAACTTTATTTTTACCCAAAATTGATTAAAAGAAAAGGGTTTTTAAAAGAGATTCTCAATTTTCCACCAATATAAATTATGAATTAATTTGAATTAAATAAACTATTATTATTCATTTTCTATTTGAATTATGACTAAAGTGTTGATTGATAGGTTGATCAAAAAAAATATATAGATTTTAAATGGTATAACATTTTTTGAATCCAAAACATGCATCACATTCTATGCTTCACATACTATAGGATTAAATAAATAAAAATTGAACTTCATAAAATTTTGACCAAGTTAAGGTGACTAGACATATGAGTTTTTTATATTTTTTAAAAGTTGTAATAAAAAATTCATAATTAATTATTTACTTGGAAAAAAATTACAAAAAAATATGCATCACATTCAGACATGAGTCCTCTACTTATGTCTAAAATCTTATAAAAAAATAATTATCATTTTATTGTAGTTAGGGTGGTTAGACAGACACCTACTTCTTATTTTTTCCCTAAAATTTTAAAACTACTACATTGAAATTTCAAATTTTCACCAAATATGATTTAAAAAATAAATAAAACTAGTATTTTAGAAACTACATTCAATTCTCTACATATTTTATTCTTACATATTTTTGAAATAATATAGATAACTTATTCAAATTTTTAGGTCATGTTTCCTAACTCTAATTTTTTTGAATTTTTTGCCACTTATGGGCCTATTTTTTCCATGATGATCCTGCACATACCCATTATAGGAAAAATATCACCCCCTTCTTCCACTAGACATACATTTATCATCACTACAACTAATTACTTCACAAAATGGCTAGAGGTTATTCCTCTTCGATCTACAATAGCTGAGGTTATATGTCATTTCATCCTAGAACACATTATTGCTCATTTTGGACTCCCTTCTGCATTAGTATCTAATAATCGTACACCATTTAAGAATAATGATGTGAATAAATTCTTGGAGACCTTTAATATCCAACATCACTTTTTGACACCTTATTACCTACAATCTAATGGTCAAGTTGAATCAACTAATAAACTCCTTGAACAAATTATGAAGAAAAATGTTAATAAAAATCATAGGGATTGGCACACACAATTGAACTATGTGCTTTGGGCTTATCACATAAGTATTTTATCTTCCATAAGGACCACACATTACAATCTTGTCTATAGCAGTGAAGTAATAATTCCCTTCAAGTTAGAGATTCCCATGCTAAGAATTGCTCTTCAAGAAATTATTGATGATAAACATTATAAAGTGCAATGATTACACCAGCTTGAGATGCTTGATGAAGAGTGAATTAACACTCTTGAGCATCTTCAAGCTTACTACAAAAGGAAGCAACACTACTACAATCTCAATGTTATCCTTCATACATTCAACGAAGGAGATTTAGTCCTATTTGAAAATAAATGCAACATCAATGATGACCCAAATGAAAGAAGAAACTTAGTCATAATTGGTTAGGACCATACATAATCAACAAAAACTCTAGGTTTGGTGTGTATTTCTTAACAGAGCTCGATGTGATGTAGGAGCATCCAGTGGTGTAAGGGCAATCTTGCATCACCCAAAAATAGTCAAATTTCAAGTTTATCATTTTTTTGATGTTTTTACATTTTTGGATACCCTTTTCATCATAATGAAATTCCAAATTTATGGTTTTTATTTTCTATTTCTGGCTTGAAAGATATTAAAGTTTTAGTTTCCCATATTTGCACCTGAAAATCTTTCGAGTTGGATTTGAGGCACTTAGATTTTCTGGAATTGCCCCAAAACTTGCCAAAATCAGTGTAGAAAATTTCAAGCGCATTCTTGACTTCGAGACCTTTCCAACAGTTCAAATGATTTGTGAATCAAAGCCTCGGATCAAAAGTTATGGCCCCGGGAAGTTGGCGCACTTTCTAGAAGATACCATTGCAAATGCTCTTTTGAAATTTGAACTTCATGTTGTAAATTTTTGGTGCCAAACCACCTAAACTCAATTTGAAAGTTGTTTTGGCTCTAAACTAATGAGGAGCTCTATTTATGGGCAGGTTTTCTAATTTTTTGGTAACTTTTTTGGGACAAGCTCGCATATTGCAAAAGGGTTATTCTGTAACTTTCTGTAGCTTGTATGTGTTGTAGAACTTGGGGATTTGAGATCCTCTGCATGTAAGAAGCTCCATTTTCTGAATAATAAAATTATTCTCTTTTTTGTGGGTTATTTTTTATGTCTCGGGTTGCGCCCTCATCAAGTGGTATCAAAGCAGGTTTTTCTTGAGCGTGTGGACAAATCGCCGATCATGAGGCAGTTTGCACCAGGACTGTGGTTGTGGATCAAGGTCAAGAAAGATGCCTCCAAGAGTTATGCCTAGTATGCATGATGGTGCTAGAGGTGGTCAAGGCGGCAAAGATGCTGGTGGAAGAGATGCACTGGCAGCCCTCTAGAGACAGGTTGATGTGTTACAAGAGCAGTTAAGAAGAGGGTTAAACCTGAGGGAGGAAAGTGAGGATGAAGGAGAGGAAGAAGGTTCAGATGTAGAAGAGGAAGAAGAAGTAATTGATCAAGACCAAATCCAACTAATAAGGGCCATTTCGAATATTGGGAAAAGACCCAGAGCAGAAGTCCCTAGTTATTCCGGAAGTCTGAACCCGAAAGAGTTGATTGATTGGATCAACAAGCTAGAAGAATATTTTGAGTATGAGGAAATAGAGGACCCAAATTGGGTTAAGTTTGCAAAAATGAAGCTAAAGGGCCATGCCAGTATTTGGTGGAAGGAGGTCCAGTTGGAAAGAAATTGAAGAGGAAAAGTCAAGATCACCAAATGGGACCGCATGGTAGAAAAACTGAAGAAGCTGTTCATACCAGTAGACTACGAGTTAGATCTATTGAAGAAATTGCAAGGGTTGAAGCAAGGAAGCAGATCTGTGAAAGAATATAAAGAATATTTTCACAAGATAATCATTAGAATAGGTCACACAAAGGCCAATAAGGAGAAGGTAGTGTGATATCTTAATGGGTTACGACTGAGCATTCAGGAGGAGTTAAGCCTAGTTAGAATGACTACCATTGAGGATGTGTATTAGTTTGATCTAAAGGTGGAAGAGAAGCTAAACAAAAGATTTGATGGCAAGCAAAAAGGACGAGGAGGTCAAAGCGGAAGGGGCAATGGAAGACCTTCAGGAAGCTAAAATGATGATGAAAAGAAAAGTGAAGATGTGGGTACCAACCGAAGCCAAAAGAATGAAAACTTCTACCGCCCTCATGATCAAAACAGTGGTGATCAAAAAGGTAGAGGATGAGGGAGATGAAAAAGGATCTGGAAGAGGTGGTTTTAGAGGAACGTGTTTCCAGTGTGGTGAAGAAGGGCATTGAGCCTATGAATGTCCACAACACCAAGGAAGGGCAGACAAAAGGCCATAAAGTTGTGGAAGGGTTGCGCATGCAAATGAGGAGGCCCAATCTAAACATTCAGATGATGTTGAAAGGGGAGAAACCCTAGTGATTAGGAGAGCCCTAGTGACTGAAGAAAAGGAACCAGAACATAGGAATAATCTATTTTGTACAAGGTGCAAGTGTGAAGGAAAAGGTTGTGATGTCATTATTGACGATGGGAGCACTGATAATCTGGTGTCAAAGGAGATGGTCACAAAGTTGAGGCTAAAGAGAGAAAGGAACTGACATCCATATCAGATTGCCTAGTTGCAAAAAGACCACAAAGTTTTGGTCAATGAGCAGTGCCTAGTAAAGTTCAAGATTGGGAGCTACCATGATGAGGTACTCTGTGATATCATCCCTATAAATGTTGCACATTTGTGTCATTATTGTGTCTAATTCTCACACATCTAGATGTCGGTATTATGTCTAATTCCCTTGAATAGTATGAATGATAAAGCAATGTTATTAAAGCTATTAGGTAATATCCTATATTCTTTAGCATTGATTCATTATTGACAAACAATTATGTGTATGTCTTGAGCACTAAAGTGATTATTTAATTTATTGTTATAATTTCTTTAGTTTTCATACTATTCAAATTCGTCTTGTGTGCTATGATAAGTTAGATCATTGATACATTTAATTTAGCATAACATACTTAATCATCACATCGTATCTAAAAGAAACTGTAATAAGTTTTAATTAGAACACATAGGCTTTCTTAAGTCATGAAAACATTAATTAAGTAATTTTACAAAGGTTATTTAATTATTGGCATTTCCGTTTAACATTCTGCACCTAAAGACAAATAATAAAACATCAAATTCTCATATATATATATCAAAAAGAATTATACATGTCATTAATATATACAATATCACTAATGTTTGTGGGTACCAGACCCCTCAGGATCTGATACTCATGTTGATTTGATAGTACGATGTCAAGAGATGGTCGTGTGTGATCATGATCACAATCCACTGAATCTGAGTGCAAACTCTAAACCTTGTATCCATCCAAGGGCCTCTCACTGCTCCCATGCTATCTGATCTCTCTCCACCTGTAGTCAAGATACCTTTGCCTCTAGTCTCTCAACCTCTACTAGGGTCTGAGATAACTATTCCTCTATTGTAGTCTTAGCCTAGTGGAATAATCTCCTCAAACTCTCATATACTGCCTGTAATCTTGCAAATGGCTTGAGTGACTTTGAGTCCTCATCCACAATGGGTGGGGCCACATAATTTGATTCCATCTTCTCCTCATTGATAGATTCTAGCACTATCTCTATAGTTTCTTGATGGTAGAGATCACACCAATTTCTTGTAGGTCTTGCAAGGTAGAAACAATTCACAATAAGTGCACATCATGATATATATATATACATACACATATATTAAAAAATACCAAAAATCACAAAGCACATTCAGAAATACAATATCATCACCTATATTTTTGGTAGGTAGAGAAATATCAACCTTATCCTATGCAAGGGGCATGAAAGATGTGCTAGCCTCTCCATGACTATGGTACTGATGCCTTTTGCAACTGTTTTTCATGATGTAGTCATATGAATGGGTGAGGGCTCTCCCAACTTGTGTCAATCTCAGCTACTACCTCATCATCCTCGCTTGAGAGTGAATAATCCTATTTTTCCTCCTACTACTCCTCATCCTCATCATCCTCTCTATCCTAGCCATCATAGTTAGGATATGCATCTTCATCATACTCCTCATCAATGACATCAGTAAATATGTTTGTAGCTCTGTATTGTGTCTCCTTAGCTCTGTCCTCTTTATCATCTCCCTCATCTAGTAATGGTATTGTATCTCCTACATGATCATCAATTAGATATATAGGAGTTGGTCATGATACTGTCCACCACTCCTCATAATACCATGTAGCACTAATGTCATCCACATCAGAGAGTAGAGGATGACTATGATTCTAGTACTCAGAGTCACTCTCAACAACACGGTCTAAAGCAATCTGTACTATATCACCTAGTCTCTAGGCACTCTGTACTGACCTCTTGAAAAAGGGTCATGCCGTAGGTGGCTTCTGAATCTTCCCAAATTATCACATGACTCTATCATAGTAGAAGGGACGTACTGTCGGCCAGCCAAAAATCTATCTAACTATAGTCTCCTAAACTACCTTGTGTGATCTGGCCACTGAAGTTTCAACTAATAAGGTCTCCACAAGATCTTATCCTCCTCTATTCAGTCAAATCTCACTCTCCAAAAAGTGGGCATCAAAAATTCATTTGTCATGCTGAAATGCTATTAAAAGATAATAACAATAGGCAGCCTCATGTGCCATACACTGTTGGATGAAATATATTGTGTCAAGATAGAGGGAATTTTTTTTTTCTTCCTTCAAATATACTTTTTTAGACAAGAATAGTAATTAGAAGAACATAATTTTTTTTTTATTACTATACGATTTTAAATAGCATGGGGTTGCCCATACTTAAAAGTATAAAACATGTCATCTTACTGCTATACCATACTCTACCATCTATAAATTATTATCACTAAAGCTTTTCAAAGAACTACTGAATGATATTTGATGAAGGGAGTCAAAAATAGACATGATCATCATGAGTGAAAAAACATAATGGTTATGAGAAAATAGGAACTATTATGAGTAGATAGTAAATAGATACCAGTGATGAATTCAGTGAAAGAACTTCCCTTGTCTATGCAAAATACTAGAATCATTGTGAATGTTCATCAGTACAAAAGGAATAGTTCTCTTAAATATTTTCAGAGGGATAGAGCACCTATCTACCCCATGGTGGGCACCATTATGTGAACCCCAAATTTGCATTACTTCAATCAATGACCACAATTAGCCTAGTTAGTCAATTTCAAATAAGAAAACCCAAGATTCCCTATAAAATTCATTTGAACACAAGAATAATGGAAAATAATAAAAAAGAAAGAAAAACACAATGAAATAATATTCTAATTACCAAACCAGCATTATATAGGGGGATTGGTGCTTCTTTGATTTGGAAATAATACCTTTCCCAATCCCTTGATAAGTTCTTGATGATGGAGATGTGTGATTCTTGACTATATTGCAAATACTCAAATTGTGGATGATCAAATGCAAAGGATGAGATCTCTATTTATAAGAAAGAATGATGTAGAGACATGCCAAATGGGTGAATGTGGGACAAAGATTCAACCAATAGGAAGGAGCCACTTGTCACCATGTGAATGGGCCAAAGGTGTGCATGTTTTGGTGAATGTGCCTATAAATGATAGGTGGCATTTTTAAATTTCAAATTTGGCTTGTTGGAGGGAGAAGAAGGGGTCTTAAATGCCTCGTGGGGACATGTAAGAGGAGAATTAATGCTATGTTGTAAGGACTCATCCCGCTTGTAGGGAGATTTGAAATGGAGGAATATTCCCTAAAGCTGCCTTCTTGAGTGAAAATGAAGATCTATTAAACGATTTATTTGTGCAAGTGGGAAAAGCTAGAGGATGGGACTTGCATTAGATTTAACCATAACCATGATTTGATTAACTTAAGTTAGGATTAGGTGATTTGAATTTTTAACTTAGATTTATAGATTAAAATAAATCAAAAGGATACATGAAAAGTGATAAATATTTGATTAAACAAAGATTTGATTTATTTAATCAAAGAGGTTGATGTTAGTACTAAAGGTCAATTTATTTAATTTAAATGGAGGACTTTAGAGATTGAATTTAATGAACTTGATTTATTTGATGAATGGATGAATATGAATTAGTTAAATGTGTGATGCTAATTTTGCATGTCTACATTTTCCCCCTCTTTGAAGGAATGTACTTGTTGTGTTGATTCAAAGAATAAAATTTTAGTGGTAAAATTTAAAAGAAAATTGATTTTTCATATGCCCTAGTGGAAATAAGTATATTGGTACATTTCCCCCTCGAGAGATTGAGCAAAAAGTTTGATTTGAAGGTTGATCTTGTGACAAAGAGGTTTAAGATGGATGTATGGATGGTTATGATGATGATGCAAATGATAATGCAATGCACGTGAGATGGATGAGATGGATGATGTGATATGCTATGATTATGAGATTCATGTATGCTAATGATTTATGGATGCATGATGGATGCATTGGCTATCTTGGTATTATAGCATGGAAAAGAAGAAATGAGATGATGAAAAGTGGATTCAACAAGCCAACTTTATTAGAGATGATGATGAGAGATGGATGATTTTCTTATCAGGAATTGGGACTTTAAAAGGGCTACATTCCTTATGTTTGATAACACACATAAGCACGATGCATCAAGGTATAAAGAAACAAGATGGTGTTGTACCTAGTTCAATAGAATTTGACTCAACAAATAGATAGGATTATTTCTATTGACACTTGATATACAAAAGCCTTGCTAGGGTGCACCTAGCAAAGCAAGTATTCACCAAATTATATTACTAGAACATCCAACAAGTACAATAGACAGAAATATAATGATTGATGCCCCATTCCTTTCTCTCTAGATCGCTTTGCTTAAACATCATTGAGAGGTCATTGGAATGAGCACAATAAAATAAATCAAAAAGAAAAGATCAATCACACAAACAAGTTAATGTTCTTCATACCTCTAGCCATAGGGATTTGTTTTGTTTAGGATAAGAACCAAAAAAATTGCAAATAGATAATTCCCATTGTAGGAAAGATACATCCTAGGACATGTTAGTGGATGGCAACAAGTCGTTTTGTTTATCCAAAGTGTTTTTCCAAAATATAATGCCCATTGTAGGAAGGATGCATCCTAGGACTTGTTAGTGGATGGTGGGAAGTTGATAGGTTGTTCAAAAGGCTACTGATATAAGGTCAATTCACATGTTTGGAAATGATCAAGAGTTTGATTTTTCATTTAAATTTTTTTTTCTTTCAATTTTCATTTTGCATTTGAAGTTTCATTTTGCATATTGTTGTGCTTGTTTTTGTTTGTATTTCCAAAGGATTAAGGTGACAATTTGTTTATTATGAGTGATGTTTATTGTGGGTGAAAGCGAGATGAGATGGATGGATTTTTTTGATTTTTTTTTTTTTGAAATGTTTTGAAGTTGTTTTTGGTATTTTTAGGTTATTTGAATGTTTTTGTATTTTTTGAGATTTTATGAATGTTTTTGGATTTTGTATTTTTTGAACTGATCAAAGATTAGCCTTGCCTACATTTAAGCTTAGAGATGATGTAGTTCAGATTCCATGTTTTTCACGTTTTCAATTTTTATGATTTTTTTTGGATTTTGATATGATTTGAATGTTTTTGGATTTTTGCATGATTTTGATGATTTTGTATATGTCCGATGATATTAGTGCTCTTTTTTGGGATTTTGTTGAAAATCAAGCTAAGATTGATTGCTCGGATTGATGGATTGTTGATGATAACATTGTTGAGGATAAACAACAATGAAAGGACGGTGTTAAGCAACACAAGGATTAGGATGGATATCTGATTGGATTTGATGTTGATAAATTTTTTAAGGGTCCACAACAATGTAAGGATAGTGTTAAGAAATGTGAGGACTGGGAAGGATATCCCAAGATGATGATGGATTGGATGGATTTGATTAATCAAGATTTTGAAGCTTGGTTTGGAACAAAAGTGGGTTTGAATGATTTGATGTGACATTGAAGTACTAATTAGATGTGACTGATATTGATTATTTGGATTGATGTTCGATGGAAGATGAAGCTTGATAAGGAATTTCTTCTCATCAAAATATGCCATGGGCTAGTGATTTAGATTTTGGCTCACAACTGCTTGACCAATTTGATTTCAGGATCCACAAGAATGCAAGGATAGTGTTAAAAAATGCAAGGACTGGGAAGGATATCCCAAGATGATGATGGATTGGATGGATTTGATTAATCGGTATTTTGAAGCTTGGTTTGGAACAAAAGTGGGTTTGAATGATTTGATGTGATACTGAAGTGCTAATTAGATGCGACTGATATTGATTATTTGGATTGATGTTCGATGGAAGATGAAGCTTGATAAGGAATGTCTTCTCATAAAAATATGCCATGGGCTAGTGATTTAGATTTTGGCTCACAACTACTTGACCAATTTGATTTCACATTTTTCCAATGTTCATATCACCACATAAGTTGGAGGATATAGATCAAGATTTATTCTCAAATCAAGATGTATATATCCACCCCCAGTGTCTAGCAATGTATGAAATTCCATGGGTGGATGATTGGATGGGTGAATGGATGGAGGGAAATGGATTATCTTGTCACAAGATAAGGTGTTCAAATAAAGAAAGATCATTTGGATAGTGCTTCATGGCTCTGATAATGTTGGGTAGGATAGGATCAATGAGAATGACCCATGTCAAAAAATTTACCATAAGCAAGTGTAAAGTGTGCATCAAAATTTATCAAGATCAAGATAATGTGGAAGATGGATGTAGACGGGTGAAAATGAATTGGATAAATGGTTCATGGATACATGAATTTATTATGGATGAGATGGATGGGATGTTAGATTTACTATGGATGTGATGAGATGCTTCCACCTAAATTAGCACACATAGATGCTTGATTCTACACATGATGCCTATTTTCCAGGTTTTCATCATGGTACCTATCCAAAGTGCCACCGTAGTGGTTTTCACTAGAGGATGATTTTGTCTTTGCTATTTTTAATCCTTTTTCTGATTTTTTTTGGATTCTCATTTTATTTTATTTTTGGTTTTTCTGAAATATTTTAAGCTCATGCTAAACTATCTAATGCTATTGATGTAGATGCTTCTATCATAATGTGTCGTCAATATCCTACTTGAAGAAGTTGATTTTCCAAGATACATGCACTTGAATACAACTTTTGAGATTCCTAATCGGCTTTGCTAATACCAAAGTTAACTTTTTCTTTGAGCGTACATTGTGATAGAATGCCTTCTGAATCCTTATGATGAAGGGCTGGTGCCAATACATGGTAAATATGATAATTGGATATCATGCATGGAGGCATGGATGAAGTGTGTTTAGGGATAAAAGATGGATTGGTTGATAGTTTGGAACCTTTGACTCTCCAAACTTGAGAAGATAAGCAATGATGGTTGATACAGAAGTGTCTGTGGAATTAGGACCAACTACCTGATATAATTTGTACGTTACCTGAGAAGCCTTCACTTGCTTTTGTGGACATCTTTGATGGATACTTTTCCCTTTTTTATTTTTCCCCATAGTTTCTTTGACTGATGGAGTTTGATAGGGATAATTTTTCTTTGTACTTTTTGGTATCAATGTGTATTTTATTTTTTTGATATGTTTCTTAGCCTCTTTGATGTTCTTTGTACTTTGATTCAAATATTTATTTTGATGTTGGTACCAATTCATGGATGGGGTGATGGGTGGATGAAGATTCGTGACGTGGTTGGTTGTAGTATTGGCATTGGTTTCATCATAAGGATTCTTCATGCTCCCTATGTTGATGTTTTCTTGAGACATAATTTCCCCCAGTATGTTGGTAGTAGCACCTTTGTTCCTTGATTTTGCTTGTTTTGAGATGTCTTGTTCAGTAAGCATGCTCAGATAAATGACCATTGCAGGTGACATGATTTCAATTTGTTATTCTACTAACTCTAGAATTTTATGTTCTATATGACATGTTTCCTTGAGTGGATAATGCTAGGTATCTTCATACATGATGTCCTCAATCTAAATTTGGGATATATCTGATCTTGTTGTTGACAACTTAGTTTGACAGTAGAAATCAATAATCTATACTTTTTGTGTCATAATGCTAGGAGTAAGGGAATCTTGTTTTGAATGAAGATCATCTATGTTTCCACACATAGAAAGAATCTCATGGGTAGATGGAGGAGTATGTTCTATGCACATATGATCATCTTGTATAGATAGGAGAGTGTCCATTATATCATTATAGTATCTTGGAGATACAAATTCTTGATCTTGATTAGTTTCAAAATTGCTTTTGACATGCTTTGGATCAAATTCTTGGCATGGGTCAGCTTCAAAGGATGGATTTCTTATAAATGGTTCTTGGATGTCATCATTAGTCATGAGAAGTGGCTCAATATCCTCGTGATCTTTGAGTGGACTTGGATCAAGTGTCGAGTTGAGAATTCCTTCAATATCTATAATTATGAGGTCAAAGAGGGTTAACATGTCTTGGAAACCATTGCTAGACCTTGGTGAAATATTTTGATCATGCTTTGGAATAAATTATTGAGATATGTCCTCTAACTCATAAGGCAATGTGATACATTTTCAATATGATCATTGGTCGATGGATCATAGATTATGTCAATGGGAGCAAATAATTCTAACACTCTTTGAAATAGATCACTACAAAGTGGCTCTTGATGTATGGTGAGTTGATCATCAGATGGGGAAACATCTTTAATGTGCTCATTAATGGAGAAATATTGAATATTTTTCTCAACAATTGTGGTGGAGAGATTGTTAATGTCTTTATCCATAGGGTCAAGTGATGTTGACATTTCTTGAATTGGATCATTGTTGGGTATTGTTGGTGGATTTTGATCATGATTGAAAAGTGACTCTTGATATATGTTGATTTTATTTTTGGATGAGATAGAAACATCTTCAATTTTATCATTGATGGATAGATCTTGATCATTGTTCTCAAAAATTATGGTGGGGAGATTTTTAGGTCAAATACAATTTGATGTTGTGTGTCCCTTTGTTTTGTGAAAATCACAATAGTGCTTCTCGTTATACCCTGGTTGTTTAACTAGGGGTTCTTGATAGTTCCCATAGATGAGGAGCTTGATGAGATTTTCTTGTACCAGTTGTTGTAGGATTGATTCAATTGGTTTCCCAAGTGGTTTCTACTTTTGTTTGTTTCCTTGTGAGATTAATACTTTAAATTGACCTTATAGTGATTGATTTTAGAGATATGGTGATTGATCTTTGAGATGTGGAGGTTGGATTTTTTCATGTGGTCGATCTTGATATCTAACTTCTTGACATTGGAGATATTGTTCTTGATGTGGTTGTGGACACAACTAAATGCTTTGATTATATGGTTCAATCAAAGGAAGAGCGTATTGATTTTGGAGTAAAGATGTCTCTTGGCTCAGTAAGTAAATTAGTTTGGCAAGTGAAGCAACTTGATATATTGAATTTTGATCTTGATTTTGATTTTGACTCCATTGATATGGTTGTTTTGGACTTTGTTCAAGTAGATTTGGAATGTATTCTTTTGGTGTTTGCATGGGATCATGTACAAACTGATTTTAGACAATGTTTTGATTTTCGATGATGTTTATATTTGGCATGATAGGTTGGAATTGAACATTGTTGTGTTTGTGAATCATATTGCCTTGATTTTTCATGGTGTTACCTTGAGTTGGATCGATACATGGATTCATTATCATCTTGTTTGGACTTTGAACAACATTTATCTGATTTGTGAACATATCTATCCCAAAGTTTTCCAAGTGTGGATTTAAAACGTTCATGGTCTATAAAATTGTACTTGATATATTCACATTTGGCATGTATGAATTTGGTAGGATAATGTTGTTCATTTGTGGAAGACTCATGTATTAGGTGTTTGGTTGATAGATTTGTAGGTTTGGAATTGGATTTAAATCTATCAAAGGGAAGGGTGTTCCAAAAAATAGATTGGGTATACTCACATTTGTTGTATCATTAGGTTTGTAGGAGATAATGATTCCATGTATGGATTGTATAAATGTGAGTTTTGATAATCAATTGGAATTGTAAGGCTTTGAAAGTTTGGTTGGTTTAGATCAATCATGATGTATGGATCAATTTTATATTCCATGTTCTTCTTGTGTTTTTACCTTGTTGCAAAATTGAACCTCTAAGGTTTTTAGGACCAACGAGGAGATGAAGGATGAAAGGGGTGGCAGATATGAGTGTTGAATCTTATAGAAATTTAGAGGAATAATAGACTTAGGGTTTGATTTTGATTGGTTTTATTTGGATAATGAACTTGTAAACCCTAAGATGTCGGATGTTATCTTAGGATTCACTTGTTCAAAGAAGTGATAATTTCACTAAGTGTGTGAGGAAGGATTCATCCATGCATACCTAACTAAACAAATGGTTTTGATTTGGTTTAAGGATGTACCCAAGTCTAGAATATTGATGTTTCTAAAGATCTAAAGTTGTTTGAGAGATGAGATGATAAATGTTTGGGATGGGTGAAGTTTCTGATTTTGATCCTAAATGAACCTAAGAAGGACTTGTTTACAAGACCAAGATAGTGAAGAACATGCTTTTCTCTACGAGTAGTTCAAAACCAGAAGAACAATGTTTGCAAGAAAACCATATGACCAAAAGATGACAATCACATTTGTGCAGTTTAGTTGATTTAACTTTTCTTAATGAGTTCTTTTTATCACAAACACTTTCTTGATTAGCTTTTGAAACTAGATGTCCAATGTCCTAATTATCTTTCATCCCACAAAGTCCATTATGTGGAAATATAGAAAAATCAAGGAAAAAGTTACCTAATGTTGACCTTAGTAGGAGAAAATTGAGATGAAATCGAAATGCATAGAAACCTCTAAGGATGAGAATCCCAAGGGAAAGCAATAGCATTTGAATTCATTTAAGGATATTTGCTTCTCCTAAAGGGTTTTAAATTTGATGCTCATGTTGAATGTTTGTTTTCCAATGTTTTCGATCAAGCAATGCATTTTTATTTCTATGAACAAGCACAATCCTATGGATATGAAAGACTATATTTGTTGAGTCCCCACATTGACAAGTCTAGCTATGCTTATGTTTAGTGAATGGTTAGATTATTGACCCCACTGGCTCCCCTCCATGACACTCACTTATACAAGGAAGCTAAGCATCAGTACCCATGAAACGCCCATGGCATACCTTCCATTTCTACTAAAAATTGTAAAATTGTGAGGCGGCTTTAGAACACCCATTCTTTCACCAACAAATAGATAGGGATTTTCGCTTTTCTACAATAAGGGTTTTAATTCATAAAAAAATTTCATAGGAGTTGACCCATCGAGGCAAGAGACCATTTATGCCATTCTCGTCGGAGGGAACTGCATGATACTAGCCTTTGTTCCAATACCCACTTTTATATCTCAATTGGAAATACACTTGGCTTTAGTGTGTTACCAGTTGAGTCATTCCCTTGGGTGAGTACTTTTTCCCACAAGGTAGGCCATCTAAGATAAACAAATGAAAGCAAACATATTCCTAGTGCAATCAACCTTCATTTAGAAATAAAGGGAGAACACACACCATATGTTCCACTCACACTCATAAGTTATGTTCAATTTTAATCCCAAAAAATGAAATATGGAAGCAATTACTTATGCAACTTAATGTCACCAAAATACTTTTGATACTCAAGATCCCCATGAGGCATGAGAGAAGCACATACGTCTTTTGTTGATATTACTTTGTGGAAGTAATTATGAAGCAATGAAAACATTTGTTCATTTTAAGTCCACAAAACAATGATTTTGTTCTATTTAGTACACCAAAATGAAGTGTGGAATTTTCCTTGTTCGATTATTAGCCTCAAACAAAATCTAGTGGATTTGTCCTAAGATACACTTTAAGCCCTTTGTTGTGAAAATTGAAATGTTCATTTTAGAGCTTCAAAAGATGTGAGTTGATTTAAAATAGAAAATTACAGTGTAGAATGAAAGCCTTAAGTATTTAAAAATGCTTTGTTAACTTCAAGTGTTAATGCTAGAATTTCTTCAACTCCAAGATTCATTCAAGATTGTTTTCTTTATGTTCCAATCTTGTAAGTCCTTTGCACAAGAAAAATGATCTTTCTTCATTTTTCTTTTCCTACAAACAAAGTAAGATCTGAGATTTAATTCACTGCCCCTATTATGCAAAGTATTTGTAAAAACTAATAATGTTTAGAGCACTTTAAAATATCATTTTTTTGAAAAACATGATAACACTAATTACTAGAAAAATATTTTAAATAGCTATTTGATTAATCATATAATTCTAATCAATTAAGTATATCATTCTTAATTAATTAATTAATTAAGTAGCCACTTTTGTGCAAGGGATGAAGAGTAATTTTAGTTGCACATAAACGAGACAAGAATCCATACTTTGTGAGACATTTCTCTTGATCTTTTCATGGCACCCAATTGTCAAAAGGATGTGTAGGCCCAAGGTTTGATCATATTCCCTTGGAAACAAATCCATAGTTGCAGCTTCCCCAACTTCAAGCATGCTCTTCAAATAAGAAATGAGGTAATCAAATTCTTCTAGACACCCACAAGCTTAGCACAAAGGGAAAGGTACACACATCTACAACATTTAAGAATTTGTAAAAGAAAATCTCATAGCGAAAGGTAGATTCAATGAATCATCCCTTAAAAGGTAGACTATTTTAAAGACGCCTACTAATCATGGCAGAGTAAAATCATTCTTTGAGATGAGAATCGACCTCTTTGCATTGATTGAGACACAACATTGATGGCTATTGATGATTTGTTCTCATCAAGATCATCTAAAGGTTATATCTAACATGGATATGTACTCTCATCTATTGTAGACGTAGGTTCCAACCTAGCATTCAAAAAGTAAATGAAAAAAGAAAGCAAGTTAGCTAATATTGATACAATATAGATACCCATCAAGTCGCATTTACTATTGATATTTGTTAGAGATTTGATTTTATCAATCATTGATGGTTGTGCTAGACTTCACATTCTTGTAAGACAACAACAAAGACAGTAGAAAGAAAGACCATACATTGCAATCTATGCATTAATTGATATGAAAATATTTCGTTGCAACTTCTAATCACTAGAAATTAGATTTCAACATCAATTAAGACTGTATTTGTAGGGAACCCAACTAGTAAAAGAACTTGATGTCTAATATAAAACAACACTACACTATGTCGCTCTAGTGAAGGATCCAAATCTAGCACTTGATGCATGCAAAGTACTGTTAGAGAATATAAGTGCTCTTGAGAAGTCGCTTCTGTTGTGGGCCTCTGTAACTAGCATTGGTACTGCAAACAAGATGGAAAATGTGCATGATGATGTAAAAACCTATCTTCTAAGTCAAAAGAAATATTGCAAAGAACATTTAGTAAGAGTATCCAATGTTTAGTAACTATCTTGAAATGGCATGGGAGCTTCTAAGTAGAGGCACTAAAATGCATGATATTCTTGATCCCAATTGGAGAAAAAATGTTGAACTCATCACAAGAGTCCATTAAGAATGGTATTCATGATCAAGGCCTGATATTCCTTTATTTGAAATGATTGCTACTCTCTCTAAAAAAAAATATTCATAGTTGTGATTAGGAGAGAGCTCGCAATAGAGAAGATGCAATCCTTTCTAGTATTGATAAAGATCACTTTAAAGAGAAAATGAAGATCCATGTGTTAAGGTTAAATATCGAGTGTGGGACATAGGTTAAGCCTTTCTATTTATGATCATTTAATTAGTCATCAGAAAGGACAGTTAATGAGGTAAGAAAAACAAACACTCGAGTGATATTGACAAGGAACGAAATTTCTATAGAATAGATTACAAAAGAGAAAAGCCAACCATGACCAAAACACATAATGATGTCACTACAAAAAAAACACGCCACTAATCTCAACATAGGCCATAAGTTCCAAAAGATTTATGCTAATTAAAGAATGTCCTTTGATCAATCTAATCGATTTTCCATATCACTAAAAAAATAATTCATGGGCTGATATTCGAGATATATTGTGCCAATTGATTAATAAAGATACAATGTATCCTAGGAAATGAAATCTCCATGCAACAAAAAAAAACCACGAACAAGAGAATCGCTAGCTTGTAGATAAAGACACAAGCAAACAAAAAAACGTAAATTATCTATCTAAACACAATGACCATTCCAAAAGACAAAAATCCTCTTGATTCTTTAACAACATGTTAACATCATTTACTCATAAAAAAGGGCATTCTAACAATAAAATATACAGACAGGTGAAGTGCTCTTAGTGTACCAACTCTAAACAATTTATTCATGGCTATAAATTAAGAGAGATTTTCTAAATATAACTTTGATATTGTTTGCCATAACTTCAAATGGAACTTCGTATGAACTAGTGAATAAATGCTTTTAGAGATTTTCAAGCCAATGCAATTTAATACAATAAAATGATGGGCTATTTCAATAGTGAATAAAGATCTATATAATGTAGTATAATGATGAACAAAAAAAGCTTAACTTGACACTTGTTGTACCTTTCAATAGCAATTGAGAAAATCAAATAATCATTGTTAACCTGGCAATGTTAGAACCAAAAGGTTGATAAAGAGCACATCAACATTATCTAAGCAAATATCATATGTTGCTAAAAAGTGGACATAATAACTTCATTTGTCATGGTCAAATGACATTAAAAGATAATAACAATAGGCAGCCTCATGCGTCGTAGACTGTTGGATGAAATATACTGTGTCAAGATAGAGGGAATTTTTTTTTTTGTTTCCTTCAAATATACCTTTTTAGACAAGAATAGTAATTAGAAGAGCATAAAAATAAAATAAAAATCATTACTATATAGTTTTAAACAACATGGGGCTTTCCATACTTGAAGTATAAAACATGTCATCTTACTGCTATACCATACTCTACCATCAATAAATTATTATCACTAAATATTTTCAAAGAATTATTGAACGATATTTGATGAAGGGAGTCAGAAATAGACATGATCATGAGTGAAAAAAAGTAATGGTTATGAGAAAAATAGGAACTACTATGAGCAGATAGTACATAGATACCAATGATGAATTCAATTAAGGAACTTACCTTGACAGTACAGAACACCAGAATCGTTGTGAATGTTCATTAGTACAAAAGGAATAGTTCTTTTAAATATTTTCAGAGGGATAGAGGACCTATTTGACCCATAGTGGGTGCCAATATGTGAACCCCAAATTTGTATTACTTCAATCAATGGCCACAATTATCCTAGTTATTCAATTTCAAATAAGCAAACCCAAGATTCCCTATAAAATTCATTTGAACACAAGAATAATGGAAAAGAAGAAGAAAGAAAGAAAAAAACAATGAAATATTATTCTAATGACCAAACCAACATTCTATAGGGGGGTTGGTGCTTATTTGATGTGGAAAGAATCCATTTCCCAATCCCTTGATAAGTTCTTGATGATGGAGATGTGTGATTCTTGACTATAGTGCAAATACTCAAATTGTGAATGATCTAATGCAAAGGATGAGCTCTCTATTTATAAGAGAGAATGATGGAGAGACATGCAAAATGGGTGATTGTGGGACAAAGATTCAACCAATAGGAAGGAGCCACTTGTCACCGTGTGAATGGGCCAAGGGTGTGCAATTTTTGGTGAATGTGCCAATAAATGACATTAGGTGGCCTTTTCAAATTTCAAATTTGGCTTGTTGGAGGGAGAAGAAGGGGTCTTAGATTCTTAGTGGGGGACATCTAAGAGGATAATTAATGGTATGTTGGAGGGACTCATCCCACTTGGAGGGAGATTTGAAATGGAGGAATATTCCCTAAAGATGCCTTGTTGAGGGAAAATGAAGATTTATTAAATTAATTGAATGATTTATTTGTGCAAGTGGGAAAAGATAGAGGATGGGACTTGCATTAGATTTAACCTTAATCATGATTTGATTAACTTAAGTGAGGATTAGGTGATTTGACTTTTTGACTTAGATTTATGGATTAAAATAAATCAAAAGGAGATGAAAAGTGATAAAGATTTTATCAAAAAAAGATTTTATTTATTTAATTAAAGAGGATTATGTTAGTACTAAAGATGAATTTATTTAATTTAAATGGAGGACTTTAGAGATTGAATTTAATGAACTTGATTTATTTGATGAATGGATGAAAATGAATTAGTTAAATGAATGATGATAATTTTTCATGTCAACAAGAAATATGGAGGGAAAGGAGATCCTTCTAACCATTCTTCTGCTTACGACAACTTATGCAATGATTTCATCCTTGAAGATAAGCTCTTGGCTAAGCTTTTCCCTAGATCCTTGAAAGATTCCACTTTAGAATGGTTTTCCTCATTACTAACTAACTCAATTCATTCATTCAATAAACTTTTTGAGGCCTTTATTAACCATTTCCAAGTGCACATGACTCCTAAGATGACATTAGCTTATTTGATGAGATGTAGGAAAAAGGATAATGAAAATGTTACTGACTTCATTTCACGCTACCAATCACTTTATTCCCAAATTGATGTAAAGATTCTTGATCCTCACCTTCAATGGATGTTCATTGATAACTTACAAAATAAGGTACAAGATAAGTTTGGCATGATAAAGTTCCTTCCTTCTTACACTTGTGTACTACCCTTTGTGATTATCAAAACTTAGTTAGTAGTCATGAAACAAAACCCACCTCTAGTTGACTTGAAAAGTCTAAATCCATAAATCAAAACAATTACCAACATTTTAGAAAAAGGAATAAAGGCTTCATTCAACTAAATACCCCTCAACTAACCCAACATGTCGATACCAAAGTGGTTTCTATAAAGAAGACAACTCCTTTCATATTTGTAGATCCATCTAGACAATTTACTCGCTTACTCAATACCCTCCATAACAAGTCAATGTTACAACTTATAGAAATGAAAATGATCTTCTTACCTCCCATAAGAACTCTTGATCCTACTAATCCATTACCCTCAAATTTTAGATCTAATTCCTATTTCCATTATCACCGACAAAATGGACACATTATGGAACATTGTAAGCATCTTAAACATCTTGTGCAAGACCTAATTGATTCTATTCAACTTCAAATTGAAGGTGTTAATGATCAAGGAAATAAGGTTGTTTCCCCTCCCAACAAAATCTTGCAAATATTTACCAACCTTATTCAAATTATAATATTTCATTTATAAAATCTAGTGAAACTAAGAACAATGATGTAATGAATATTGACATGGATGATGACAACATGGATAATATTGAACAATGTCTTATGAATACTGATAAACAAAGTCTTATGAATGATATGGTTGGATTGATTGAAATTCTACATCATAATGGTTGAACTAAAAAGCCTCTTGACATTGATTTCTCATATAAATAAATAATTAGAAACACACTTGATGGTCCTCTTTACATAGCTGATGAAATCATTGATAAGCCCTCCAATGGGATATTAATTGATCCCATCTATGTATAGAATGTTAACACTAAAGAATTCATACTTGTGCATTGAATTTATCAAGATACATATGACAATCAAAAATCATGGATAAAAACACATAATTTTTTTTCTTTACCTATAATGGGATCAATCACCCTTCCTTTAAATTTGGACCAAATAATGATATGTCTCATTCTCCATCATCTTGACATCAAATCAATTCCATGTGAAGCTTGGTTACCCATGACTATGCTCCATGGAAGCCGTTCCATCGATCATGCATAAATGGTTAAAGTTTCCCTTTGATAATGAAATCTTTATTGTGCACCAAAGTGGCTTTAATCATGTGCCTTCCCATGGGAGCTTTTCATTGGATTTATTTTTTCCCAAGCCTATGGAACCTATTAAACCTCACGAATTCTTTTTTAAATCCTATAAAATGTTTAAGTAAAATGCATAGCAAAACTATCCCTTCAAAAAATGCCTCACCCTATGATTGAGCTAACACCCCTTCCAAATAACCAAGAACAAGCCAAGATAAATCCTTTTCCTATATCCTACAAATGACAAAGAGACAACCAAAAAAAATTTGTTACACCTCCTAAAATAAAATAAATTTACAAAGCTAAAGAGAAAGTGGTGGAAAAATTTCCCATGGTTCCTTGCGTTCCTCTCCTAAGGTGCGAAAAGAAACCTATAGTTCATAAACCTGCTCCTACACAAACACGGCTTGAAAATCGTACTAAAATAAATAAAAATACTAGAGAGTGCAGGTGTAGATGTTGTGCTATTGCTCAAAGGTTAAATGAATAGAACAATAAATAAAATCTATGTCCAAACTTGATCGAAGCAATACACGAGGAGCCTTTGTCTTTTCTAGTACAAAAAGATCCTATATCGGAACCACAATAGGGACAAACACCCTGTTTAGACATTATCATTCAACCTCTCACTGTGATTAACTTATATGATGATGATGAGATTGCTAAAATTGATGAAGTGAATAATGAATTAAGTAAATTTTTTTCCTCTTCTATGAACTTAAATGACAATTCTTCTAAGAAGGGTGTTGAACTTGGTGATACCCATAATTTGACACTTTGTGTTCTCCCTTTAGCTAGTTTATTTCCTTCCACATACGATTAACAAGATTTGGATGCAGATGACTTGCTAAATGTTGAATCACATGTTCCTTACTAGTTTTTCTTTTTTCTTTTCTTTTTCACGTTATGTATGTTATTGAATGTGCATAATATGATCTCCCTATACCATTTTGTTTGATGTATCTCTCTCTTTGTGACATTCCTCTATTTGTACCTATATTCTTTTATATGTTCTAAAGCTTTTCCTTTATCTTTTCTGTCTTGCTTTTTCCTTTTGGGAATGATGCAAGGTGTCAAGAAATTTAGGTCTCTTCCATGTTGACCCAAAATATTTTCTTATGAATGATGTTTCCTAAGTTAAGACATTACATGAACTAAGAAAAAATCCCTTGAACATACCTTACACTATTTTTCATTTAAAATAATTGTTATATGGCCACCTTGCATAACACACTTTTCTTTCCAATGGAGCCATCCTATTTGTTCATGGGTTTCAAGCATATAATTTTTTTCTTTCCTCATGAATCGTGTTTCTGATGTTATGTGGTGCCTTATCAAAGTTATCATGAGGTATAGCTTTGGTATGGTTAGCGTATGGGATCTAAACTTAAGTGTGACTTTTCCATAGCCACTTGCTTGTCACTGTGAGTGCATACTTCCATGTGTGTATGTGTCTCTAGGGGCTCACCTAGTGGATGCCATGATGTTCCACTATCCCTAGTGAGCATGCATTTGGTTTGCATAGTGGACATTGTGTTCCACTTGTAAAAAAATTTTGAACAAAAAAATTATATCTGATCCACATCGTGTTGGAAAAATGGCTGAGTCTTAATCCACCCCTTTTGTTTTTGTTTTTGTTTCTTCTTTATGTCTTTGGAAATGTATGCTTGTACCTTTTTGTTGCTCCTTATACTATTCTCATACGTTTTCTTTTGTTCTTATGTTTTTTTCCATAGGATCTTGATTTTGGGGGCTTGCACAACCCTCTTGATCATTGTCATCCTACCGTTGTAGCATTGGTACACTTGGACCCCTCTTGATGTGAATTTGTCTACTTTAAAGTGAGTTTGAATAAGGTTCCTCCTCTCACTAAATTTGGCGCTAAATGTAGCGTATAAAAATATACCCCTTTACATTTTCACACTTTTTGGGCTCTCCTTGCTAAAATTGGGCTTCTTTGGGACTTATTTGGTCCTATTTTACATCCATGAGCCTTATTTAATGCATCTTTCCAAGTATAATCCTAACACTTATCTTTATGATGAATCATAATTCATGGTTTTTGGTTATGTTTCCTAGATTTAGTGATCCAAGAATCATACACCACCATGGGTGTATGGGTCCATCCTAAGTCTCGGGCCTGATCATGAATATTGCATAGAACTTAACACTACTTGAAATTTGTGTCTCAAGGTTAGGCTACTAGGACTCATATGCCCCAACTGGCATATGAGTCCTACTTTAGCTTGGACCTATTTTGAATTCAATTCTTTATAGGATTTTGTTTTCCTAGATCTGATGTCGGCTTGTAGTGTTGTAATTTTTGGAAATTTGGCATAAACTAGCATAAATATAAGGATATTTCACATATTTTCTCTTGGAAAGCTTACAATACATCTAGAAATTCAAGTAAGAGCATTATAGAAAATTCAAGAGAAAATCATCAAGCATTTGGAGAAATATTCAAGATTCAAGCATCATGTCAAAGTCTTCATGCATCATGTGTGTTGGTGAGCTAACATTTTTTATCCATAATGAAAATTCAAGATCCACATCCATTGGATCCATTTCACTCAAGATTGTAGCCTTTATATCAAGGGTTTTGGTGGGTTGCAACATTACATTTGTTCATTCATCATTCCTTCATGCTTTTCTATTATATTTCAAGGTTTGACTAAGGAAAACCCCTATTCACTAACAAATCAATATTTTTCTCCATCTACATGTGTGATTCTAGATCTATGTTTTTTGAGCTTGAAGATACTCTAAAGAAAAAGTTCTAATATTGAAGAAAGTTTTCAAAGTTCTCAAGAAGTTCCCATAATCATGAAAATTCACCTATAGGGCATAACTCAAGATTTCAGACTCAGAGATTGGATAGGAGAGAAGCTACAAAAGATCACTAGAGGATACCAGAATTTCAAACAATCCCTAATATTGGGACTAAATTGCCACCTTAGGCATATGAGACTGAGTATACCACTTTTCAACAATTTTATGTGGATCCTAATTTTCTAGTTGCAAATTCTAGATTTAGCCTACACTGGGACTAAATCACCCAGTCTAGCATATGATTCCTAGTTCACATGAAAATTCATAATTTCAAGATTACAGAACCTTGTTTTGGGCATCTCTAGTCTTCCATGTACTTCTCTATTTAGCCTTAGTTTTTTATTTTGATTTCAAGTTCATTTTCTAGGTCATATAGCTAGATTTTCATATTACATTCATTTCATTCATCCTAAGAATTTTCTTAGTGGTGGACCCTCTTTTATCACACCTAAAGAAATCTCCTACTATTCCTATTTGGCAGTAGTACCCATCCCTCAATTGAGTCACTTGGTTGAGGGATCTTGCTTTCCTTTAAGGAACTAGAGTGAAATAGGTCCCCTATTCCTAATTATTCTATCTCCTAAAAGGTGGAACCTTATTTCCTTTTGTCCAATTATCTACATAGGTCTCATGATGTTTTAGCACAAAACAATTAGTTGAGACTATTTACAAAAAAAAAATACTACAAAATATTCTTTTGGCTAAAACTACAACTCAAGCTTGAAATTCTACCAAATAAAAAATAGAAACATAACCTACTATTAGCTGTGGTGATAGAAGATTTCTTGTTCCTTAAAAACCCCCTACAACATAGCATGGCATATTTTAGATCAATAACCTAGAAATCTAATAGTGTACCTTCATTTCTCATATCTATAAGTTTGATGGTTATCTCCTTATGTGCATGCCTAAATCATATTCATATCTATGAATCCATAATCTAAAAATATGATTTGAGTATTTCATTTGGTTTTAAACTTGTTCCCCTCTATATTTATGCTTCTTATATCTATATGATTATGTTCTTAAGAACACATTTGTGGAGTTCACTAATTCACCAAGGACTATGTCTTCCATAGTTAAATTCATTGTTTGACCAAAGATAATGAACCAATATCAAGATAATATGTGACATTTTAACTAACGTAAAAGGATGCACTCATATAAATTACACTAGAAGAAAATATAATGAAGTCATGTGATAAACATAGCATGCTAGATGATATTAAATGAATATGAAAATATGTATAAATATAAGAAGATAATGCCCAAATAAATAAAAATATGCTCTAGGTTTCCTCCTAAGATCTAGTAAAATGGTTTTACAAGATGTTTGCTTATAATTTGAAATAAATTATATTTTATGTTTCTAATTCGAAAGAAGACAAGTCATTTATGTCATGTTTGCATTTCTATATCTAATTAATGCTAATGATAAAGGATAATTTTATGATTTAAATCAAAATTATGGGTAGAGTGATATTAGAATAGGATATGGTAATTTCATGAGTGAAATTAAAAAAAAAATGCCACTAGTAGACTAGTTATTGCATTAGACTACATTAATCTAAGCTAGGAGAAAATATATGGGAAAAGAACATGTATAATTTTTCTCTAATACAATATTAAATGTATTATGAATAAAAATTAAAATTTATAAAAACATTTCACTATCTGTATATAAGAAACCATTCCATTATCTTTCCATAATCAATTAATAATTGAAATGAACCATCATATATTTGTGTGACTTCTTTCATAGAAATTTAATTCGAGAAAAGAAATATATGAATCACAAATATCAAGCATAGCTAGATCTAAAATGATATAGAGCTGGTATAGAAAAATAATGTAAATGAACAAAGCAAGGTTCAAGGCTCTTAGCTATATTATTATGATTTGTAAGTTTTCTCTCTCTTACATCTGTGTGTTGTGGCATGTGCCACAATGTATTGATCTAGCAAAAAAAATATCACAATATAATAAAGATAAGTTTATACTAAGTTTTCTAGTGCATTAGACCTTTTCATGTCACAACATACCTATTTTATTTGCTCATACAACCACTTCCTTTGTCATTATGGACAAACAAGGTCTTCTTTCTTGTTCTAGTACACATATTTGTAAGATGAGGGAACTGCAGAAAGAATAATTTTTGAACTTATGCAAAGGAAAAATGTTTAGGAACATAATATTATCTCAATCACCAATTATAAATATAAAATAAATGTCACACATGTGATAATGATGCATACAATATCAAAATATTTTGATACAGATTCTACCCTAATATGCTCTTTGATTACTAAACATTTAACTAAAGGCGTAGAGGATGGCTAAGAAAGCTAGCCTCACAAAGAGGCATTTTAAATTTTAAACGGTTAAACTAAGTTGTCATATTGTCTAAACACAAGAGTACAGTACACCGTTTGACATTGATCGAGGGCAAAGGAATGCAAACAAATCTGGCATATCTAGCCATGGAAGACTGACGGTGGGTGGCGGAAAGCTTTGAAGTTAAAGGTCCCCTTAGATTAATAAATATTTTAAATTAAGAAATGCAAAAAATATGCTTTCAAATTCTATTAAAAATAATATTTAACAAATATGAAGAAGTGCATTATTAGCCGAGTTCAGAAGCCATCCTCCCACCCACGGCTGGCCATCTTAACTTTCTACCAGTACTGACTTCTATTAATTGTGCCAACAAAAAGCAACTGAATAACATTGTCCTAAACACAAATCATTTTGCGCGTAATACATTATGACGCTTTTCAAAAGCGCGTTTAGGAACTCAAACTGATTAATAGCGTTTCAAATCAATTGGAATTATCATCGCTGACCACTGCTGGACTCCTTGACAACCAATAAACTTATTATCGCAAACATTTTCTTGCACAACAAAACATATAACTACACACACATAAAACACAAAACGCACGTGAACAACGTGAAAGCTTATTGTAGGAATTGCTAATAGAAGCGCTCTACCAGGGCCTTGACCTATATGCCAATGATGATTCTGGTGCTGGTGCTGGTGAAGCAGCAGGGGATGATTCATCAGTCACTGTTATTTTGAGCTTTAGACCGTTTGCGCAATGCTGCCCCACTCCACAGATGAACCATATATTCCCACTTTTCCTAATTTCTCCAATGTCATGTCCGCTCTCAAACTTAAGACCAAATATTGGTTCTTTCACACAGTTTGCGAATGACGACCCATTTACCACTAGCACGTTGTGAGCACCCTTCGGGTAGTTGAATTCTGTAACACCCACCCAATACACACTTAGACAAAACAATCAATACAATTACAGACTTTTATGTTCATGCTAAAAATATTACAGCAGTATGGGTATATATAAAAGTGAAATTGAACGGGGATGAAATTAACAAGTGTGTCTCCAACATGGAATTGCTTGTCTTGTGCCCACGCCTGGTAGTCAAAGCCAAGTGTCCATCCTTTCTCGTCACCCACTGTAAAATTAGCAGCATCGACGGGGTCACATATCATAATTATTAATGATATAGAAGCCAACAGAGAAACCAGAGTTTTGGTTTCCATTGAGCTCTGTCTTTTAACACTTACTAGATGATTAGAAAGATTTTCAAAAGGTGAAAATGGATGGGAGGAAGTAGGTATGTATGAATATATATAACGTCCTCTCTGTGACTAATGACAATTAAACCGGCGCCGGACGGAGTGCCGAATGGAAGATACCAGGAAGAATCTCCTCCTCCGGTTGATACGTAAAATCAAAATGAATGATTACCCAAGCTAACTCCGCAGGTTTCCACGCGTCTCGTCCCCCTTGCCGACCAGACGCATGCATTCAATTCATCGACTAACGATTTATATGAATAATCCAAAAGAAAGTGTGTTAACGTTAATTTATAGTATTCGAAAATTTTATAATATAAATAATTTATTAAATGACCGATAGTTATAAATACTTATAGATTTACAGTTAAGTATATACATATATATATTTTTCTAATAGTCGTTTCAATATAATTTAATCAATAGAATTATAATTTTTAAATCTAGTAGTTTTCTTTAGGTGTACTTAATTATAAAGAATTTCATCAACTATTTATAGATTTGTTAGTTGATAAGATTAATAGAGTTGGTAAGTGGTCTCTCCTTTTCCGTGTTTTCAAAATAAACATTGATAGTTCTTATACAGGGTTTGAGTGCAATTGAGATTGGTGTTCTTGGACATGATAGTATTGGTTCAACCCACTTCTCTTTTTCTTTTGCTACAAGTTTTAGTACTAATAAGAAGATGGAATCCTGTGCTATTTTTATAGCTTTACAAAAAACTTCAGAATTTGGTTGGTCGTAAGTTATTTGTGAGACGGATTCCATAATTTTAGGGTTTTTTAACTAAAATATATGTGATGCTTTTTCCTACTAATTGGTTTCTTTTGAAACTCAAATTCTCTATCTTTCTGAAAATATTTGATTGCATCTCCGTTGTTTATATTCAACAAGAATCCAATCCTATTGGAAATTCTCTAGCCAAATGGGCCTTTATGGATAATGAAATATGGAATGCTCCTAATTTGGATTTCTTATCCCTTGATCAAGCTTTTCAATTTCTCCATCTTCTTCAAAATAATAATGGTTGATCATTGTATCTACATCTTAACTTTTACTTGGTCTCTAGATTTTTGGTGTTGGTGGTTTTGTGCTAAACCTCTTTACTTTTTTGTCCTCATATTTTCTATAACAACTATGTTATTTGAAAAAATATATATAATATTTTATAAATTATTTTTTAATATATTATATTTTTTCCCAAAAAAGATTATAATTAAGTTTATATCTTTATCATTTGGTATTTTTATAAAGTTTTGTTATTTTTGAAAAATTCTGAGCAATGATAATATAAGTAATTTTAAATTATTCTATAAGAAAGACATGACTTCAAAGGTAAATTATATCTCTTAACACTATTGATTTTCATCAATGGCCAAAACATATACAAACATGTATACTACTGGAAAAAATTTAAATGTTTAATGTTTCATTATTATCAAAATTCACTTTTACACAAAATTACAATGTGTTGTGACTAATCAAATAATTTGATATAAAATTATTGATGAATATATTCCAATAACAATAATTACAAGAATTACATTTATTTGACACATTCTTATTGGTTAGCACATAAATTTTACTCTAGACGAATAATTGCATGTCCTCTATACCACATGGTTGGATCTATCATTAATAAATTTTGACACTTACAATGGGAATGTGAACCATCACTCCCATAACCAAGGTGTTTTATTTTTCTCTCTTATACAAATATTTGCATAGTCATTGTTTGTAGTGCTAGAAACTATAGACATTGAAGATGACAATAAAAAGATCATCCATAAATATGGCTCATAGATCATTTTTCAAAACTAAAATAATTTAAAAAATTCATTATAGCTAAATTTTCATTACATATTGGATCAATTCCCATTATAAATGAATCTTACACACAAATCCAATGACCTCCACATAGTAGAATCGAGCCTCATATCACAAATTCATGCCCATAGAATCATGGTAGGTGATGAATCAGCCTCTACAAAAAAAATGCATGCCTTTAGTGAAGAAAAATGTGCCTCCCATAGTCAAACACCAAAGTGCAAAAAAAAATGGCCTTGGTAAAAGGATACACTCCTTCACCAGTCTTACCACCTCTATGCAAATGAATTCGGGCTCTCCAAATTCTCTCACATGGTAGGCAGGGATGAATCATTCCTTTTAAATAAGAATCGGGCTTCAACAAAGCAAAACACCCATCAATCATAGATTATCACAAAAAAATAAGGAAATGTTGAAATTTGAAAAAAATCAAGTGTTGGAAAAACAAAATAAATGATCTTAAACAAACTCCAATGAAAAATATTAAAAGGAAGGATTGCATAATGGTTGGTTCTAATACCATGTCGGTGTCATCCATGTCCTAGGAGCACCATTTGTAACAAATGACCTTGACGAGATAGAGAGAATGCTTCACAAAAGATGAGTGAATAAATTTGAGATAAAATACATAGTGTACAAAGTGCCTTATAAAGGCATGAAAAATAGTGATGGGTGAGAAAACTACCCAGCATGGGAAAAGACTACCAGAATAACCAATGCAATATTAAGCCTAAGTAAACTTAAGAAAGTGAAAAATATTCACGCTAACAGAAAAAATGAAAGAATGTGATTATAATCATAAGTAGGAAAAGAGAAGAAATTGGTGCAAAACTCATTCCTCTCAAAGACATTCCATATAAGAATATAATGCTATGAATACTTTTGTTAATTAAAAAGATATACTATTAGGAGGACAAATAGACTTATGTAGAGAAGAGGAAATATTGATGGGTAACTAGTTAGTGATATGTAGTTGGTTGTTGTATAGGGTGAGGTCACTTCATTTGACTTTGATTTAGCAAAAATGATAATTTAAATTTTGTTCTTCAATTGTTAGAAGTTTTACTCAAAACCTTATAACTAGGAAAGGATTTTGTAAAGACATTCTTAACTAAAAATGTGTTATATATATAGGTACCATGTTATTTTAGTAAAAAAATTATTTTTTGAGACTATTTAGGAAAAAAAAAGTTTCCTTACAAGCTATTTATTTAGCTAAAAGTGTGTCAAGTTTAAAATTTGAAGAGAGAAAATCTAAAAACATAATGTATTATTACATTTGGTGATATAATATTTCTTTCTCATTCAAATGCTCCTACAACTGATAAACCTGATAGTCTACCATTCTCTATCATATCTATAAGTTTCAAGGTTATCTCCTTAAGTGTATTCCTAAACCATATTCATATCTATGTGTAGACATGCAAAATTGACATCATGCATCTAATCCAAATTTGCTAATTCCATGTCATCCTTAATCATCATTTTCCCTCTTTAATTAAATAAATCATCTTTTGTTTAATTAAATCTTGATTCATACTCCTTAAATTAAATAAATAAATTTTATTTAATTATCTTCAAATGTGCCTCCTTTAATTAAATAAATTATATTTATTTAATTAAATTACTAATACATCAATTCCTTCTCATTTTGATTTATTTAAATCCTAAAATCTATGTCAAAAGTCAAAATCAGCTAATCTCCACCTAAACTAATCAAACCATGATCAATCCTAATCCTAATCACTCCAATCCTCTAGATTTTGCAACTTGTGCAATAAATCATTTATTTTGATTTATTAAATCTCCTAATTACTTTCAACATGGCATCTTTAGGGAATATTATTCCAATTTGAATTTTCCCTCTCACATGTATTTTCCTCCAACATAGCATTAACTCCTCTTACATTGTCTCTTACATGTCCCCCACTTGGCATTTAAGACTTTTTCTTCTCCCTCCAACAAGCCATCTTTTGAATTTCAAATCTCCCCCACTTTGGCACATTGACCAAAGTGAAACACTAGCGCAGATGAAACCCTTCACTAACAAATCCTCTAGCTCCAAGCAGAGCTCCTTAAGCTCCTTTGTAGTCATATGGTATGGAGCTCGTGAAATAGGCTTGGAACCAGGTAGCAAATCAATCCTTAAATCAATGTCATGCTGAGATGGAATCCTTGGAATATAATTGGGAAATACATCTGCATACTCTTGGAGTATGGGGTGGCTATCAAGAGTAACCTTCTCCTCACTACCACCCAACTCCAAGTCATCTACTGTCACTGCAAATAACTGACATCCTTGATGTACACATCTCCTTAGTTGCATAGCTAACATCATCCTCAATGATATGGGTCTCTAAACTCCCACAATCTATACTTCACTACTAGATGCATCAATGCATCAAATTGATTTATGCAAACAGTCAATCATGGCCTTGTGAGCCTCAAGCTAATCCATCCCTAAGACAATTTCATATGACCCAAATGGTAAATGCAGAGGTCTAATGTAGTGTGAAAGGATCCAATCTCCAATCTATAGTCAAGTATAAGGGATTGAGCTACAACTTTAGCACCAAAGGCCAATTCGACCTACCACTTAATGTCTTGCTTTGCTGCACTTAGTCTACATTGTGCCACGACAGATGATGAAATAAAGGAATCTGATGCTCTAGAATCAAATCAAATGGTAACCTTCTTACCCTGTAACATACCATATGTCTCTACTACTATGCTTTGATGATCAGCCTAGCAGTTATCAACCACAACAAATACTTGATGCCCTTTTCTTACATCACCAATTGTTATCTTTAACGTTGCTAACCTCTGACTATAACCTGGTGTACTCTTATTGGGAAACTTTCTTGCTATGTGACCTTGTTGGCCAAATGCAAAACATCCAATACCTCTACCAAAACCTCTACCTCCAAGAGGCACGCTTGACTATTGAACGCTACCCCTATATGTTGACTTTGAACTCTATGTCGACTACTCAAAATTTGTTGCGTTTGTTTCATCTCCAGTTCTTGTCACCACCTGACTGATATTTGTCACCCTGTGTCTACTGGAAACTCTTCCATTTTTTAGAACCCCTAAATATGCAAATGATCAATCTCCAGCACTCATTAGTGGGGTTAGTCCATACACATGCAAATCTATGAATACTCCTATGAAATAACATATCATGCTCCAAAATGCAACAAATAACAAGGGTGATCAAAAGACATATAAAAGCATGACATGTACCTATTCCATAGTGGATTGGTGTCACTTGTTCAAAATGACCCTTTCCCAATCCTTAACGGGATCAATGATAAAATTCCTTGAAGATGGAGTGAAGTGGGAAAAATTAGTTCTCAATTGAAGAGAATAACTTTGCTTGAACGTTGTGGATACTAAGATGAAGAATGAGCCTTCTATTTATAGAATATCAAGTTGAAAGAGTCCCCAAAAGAGAGAAATGTGGGATAAAGATTTAGCCAATAAGAAGGAGCCACTTGTCACCTTGTGAGTGGTTGAGGAATGTTCAAGTTTTAGTCAATGTGCCAATAAATGAGATTGGTTGGCCTTTTCAAATTCAAATTTGGCTTGTTGGAGGGAGAAAAAGAGACTTAAATGCCAAGTGGGGGACATGTAAGAGGAGAGTTATTGCCATGTTGGAAGGGACAAGTCAACTTGTTTTCAAATTCAAACTTGAGGAATATTCCCCAAAGATGCCTTGTTGAGGGAAAATGAGGAATGTATAAATGAATTAATTTATTTATTTGTGCAAGTGGGAAAAGCTAGACAATGTGATGGGTGATTAGATTATATTAATAAAGATTAGATTAATTTAGTGAGGGATTAGGTGATTTGACCCATTTGAATTAGATTTGGGGACTAATACTAAGTCAAAGGGAGATGAAAGGTGATTTCAGATTTAATTAAATAAAGGTTTGATTTATTTAATCAAAGAGGGATAATGATAGGCTTAAATTAAATAATGTTAATTTGTTCAATTTAAATGGATGATCCTTAGAGATTGAATTAAATGAACTTGATTTACCTGATGAATGGATTTAATGAACTTGATTTATTTAATGAGTGGATGAATGTAAATGATGTTAATTTCGTATGTCTATATTTTTCCCCTCTTTGAAGCAATGTACTTTTTACATTGGTTCAAAGAATAAACTTTCCGCGATCAAAATTCAAAAATTTTATGATTTTTTTGGATGCCCCATTGGAAAGAAGTACACTAGTACATCTCCCCCTTGAGAGATCGAGCGAAAATATTCGATTTGAGGGTCGATCTCGTGATAAAGAGGTTCAAGATGGACGTATGGATGGTTATGATGGTGATGAAAATGAGATGATTTTAAGATGCTTAGAATAACCAATCTATATTATCCTCAATTACTTAAATGATGATATGATGCATGTTAGATGGATGATGTGATAATGCCTATATGATTATGCAATGATTGTTTTATGCAAATGTATGATTTTTTATGAGATGCTTGGAAAAATAGATCTATATTATGATGATGAACATGAATGTGAGATGATGTGCAAAATGTTGATGGTTTGTGGATGCAGGATGGATGCATTGGTAATGATGATTAACTAATCATGACGTGATGTTAGTGTGGAAAAGAAGCAATGAGAAATGAGATGATGAAAAGAAGATCCAACAACCCAACTTTATGAGATGATGATGAGAAATGGATGATTTTCTTATCAAGAATTTGGATTTTAAAAAGGCCACTAACCTTATGTTTGATAACACACATAAGCACAATGCATCAAGGTATAAAGGACTAGGATGGTGTTGCACTTAGTGTGATGGACTTTGAATCAACAAATAGATAGGAGTATTCTTGTTCACACCTAACATACAAAAAGCTTGATAGGATGCACTTTATAAGTTTCAAACATCTCAGACCAAAACATGGAAAGGTATAAGCTACGAATGCAATAGTCAACAAGCTGCCCAAAACACCCTCTATACATATCTAACAAAGCCAGTATTGGCCAAGTTATATTACAAGAACGTCCAAGAAGCACAATAGACAAAAGATAATGATCGTTGCCTCATTCCTATCTCTCTAAATCCATTTGTTTGGACATCATCAAGAGGTTATTGGAATGAGCACAAAGAGATAAGTCAAAAGACCAAGATAAATTAAACAAACAAGCTGATGTTCTTCAATACCGCTAACCAAAAGGAAATGCATTTTTAAGGATAAGAACTAAAACTATTTCCAAAAGATAATGCCCATTGTAGGAAGGATGCATCCTAGGACATGTTAGTGGATAGCGGCACATTATTTCGTTTATCCAAAGTGCTCTTTCTGATAAATAATGCCCATTATAGGAAGGATACATCCTAGGACATGGTATTATCAGATGATTGTTATGTGATTGATTGGATGATGGACTATCAACATAAAGAATTGAGCAACTTGTTTACATATTGACTTAAACCTGAAACTTGACATTTTGAGTTTTCACTTTTCACCAAACGTTAAGGACCACGATCATTTATTATGAGTGGTGTTGATTGCGAGTGCAAGCAAGATGAGACAAATGAATTTTTTCAAATATTTGGATGCATTTTTTGGAGTTTTTTGCAATTTTTTGGGGCAATTTTTTGGATTTTTTGAGATTTTCCAAATGTTTTTAAGTTTTTGATTTCACACGTTTTTGGGGTTTTTTGAGATTTTGACCAAGAGACTAACCTAAGGACCTATCCTGGGGGCCTTGGGGGCTGATCAATAGACCAGCCTTGCCTACGTTATACATGCAAAGACCACGTAGTTTGACTGACAACTTGACCAATTTACATATGAAGATATACATGATGAAATGTCAGTTTATTATGATAGACTCCTAAGGGACTGACCTAAGTGTCTCGGGGGATGATCAAATATCAATCGTGCCTACTTTCAAGTCTCAAAGACTCGTAGTTCAACAAGACAACTTTGTTTTCAACTTTTTGACCTATTTTAGGATTTTGACATGTTTTGAATGTTTTTGGATTTTGTGATTTTTTGATGTTTTTTGGATTTCTGATGTTTTTGGACTTTTTGATTCTCTTTTGTGTTTTTGGTTTTTTTTATTTTATGATTTTTTGGATTTTCTAATTTTAGGACTTCAAGAATATACATGAATTCAATCCGATGAGAATATGCCCCTAGCATGATGCCATAGACTACTCTGATAAAGGTAGGGGAATTTGACCTTGAGCATGGGTTGAGTAGTAGTAGAAGGGATCATGATATGAACAAAGGACCAAGGTATGGTACAAATGCAGGTAGATGAGTGATCGATGGAGATTTGAATGTGATGGATGATGGAAATATAGTGGATGGATGATGCAAAACTAATCATAAGCATCCTGGTGGATGGAAAGTGCTTATTTACAAAAGGCACATGTTTGCTAGGTTTTCACCAAGGTACTTGTCCAAAGTGCCACCGAAGTGGTTTTCACTAGAGGATTATTTTTCTCTTTACTATTTTTAATCATTTTTCTAATTGTTTTTGTCACCAAGATGCCTATTTTCCAGGTTTTTGCCAAGGTAACCATTATTTTAGGACATTTTTCAATTTTTTTTGGATTTTTGGTTCTATATCTTACCTTGAAAGATTAGGCATAAAACTTTTTGAGATGAGAGCTATTCATGGGCTCTTGCAAATGTTCTCCTTTGGGTGTTGATAACCGATATGCCCCTAACTTATAGTTTGTTGTGATAAAAAATGGTCCCAACCAGTTGGGTTCAAATTTTCCTTTGCTGTTTGGATTTGGGACATTCTTCTAATTTTCCTTCAGTACCAATTCCCCAACTTGGAATGTTCTGCTTCTGATTTTCTTATTATAGCTCCACTTGAGTCTAGTCTGATAGACTTGCAAATGATTTAAAGCATCTATACGCCACTCGTCTAGTAGCTCCAACTCATTTAGTCTTCATACTCAGTATTCTTCATCTGTGATGAGGTTTTGCAGTGATATTCTTAGTGAAGGGAGCTCGATCTCAATGGTGAGTATTGCTTCTCATCCATAGACCAAGGAGAAGGAGGTGGTGTCGGTGGGTGTGTGGATGCTGGTTTGGTAGGCCTAAAGGGTAGGATTGAGTTGCAGATGCTAGTCATAACTTGTGTCATTGACTATTTTCTTAAGGATTTTCAAAATGGTTTTATTTGTGGCTTCTCCTTGCCCATTTCCTTGGGGATAGTATGGGGTGGAGAACCGATGTTGGATTTTGAGTTTTTCACAAAAGTTACAGACATCCTAATTCTTGAATGGTGTCCCATTATTTGAGGTAATGGCTTGTGGCACACCATAGTGACAAATGAGATAGTTTAGGATGAACTTTGATATCTAATTCCTAGTTATATATGTCATGGGTATGGCTTCCACCCACTTAGTAAAGTACTTAGTGGTAGTTATGATGAACTTATAGCCATTAGATGAAGTGGGACTGATTTTTCCAATGAGATCAAGTCCCCAGTGCGAAAAGGGCCATGGTGTGATGATGGGATGAAGTTCTTGAGTTGGAGCATGGATGAGGTCCCCATGCTACTGACATTGTAGACACCTTCTGATGTAGTCATGTGCCTCTCTTTCCATTATGGGCCTATAATACCCCATCCTCAGCAATTTCTTAGCTAGGGTCATTCCACTCAAGTGTGAACCACAGATGTTGTTATGCACCATAGTTAAAGTGGTCAATGCCTCCTCAGCATTTAAACAACATAATAAGGTTCCTTCTATGCTCCTACGATATAGAGTATCTCCTAGGATGATGAATAGGGAAGCATTTTTGACAAAGGTTCATTTTAAGGTTGAGGGTACGTTAGCAGGTATGACACCTATTCCCAACTAGGTATAAATTTCATGGTACTAGGGATCACCAGGACCAATGATTTCACCTAAAAATTATGATTCTAGTACCTTGAATGAGGGTATGAGAACTTGCTCTACTAAGAACTCATATTTTTGGGACATTGTGAGTGATGTCCAGTAGGGATTCAATCATTGCCATGGCATCTATTGCTCTGTTGTTTGCACTGGGAATCTTCTCTAATGTGATCTCGATAAAGGATTCCTTGAGAGTCTCCACCAATTTCCTGTATGGAGTGAGCTTATCATCCTCAGTCAGGTACTCACCATTCACCTGGTTTATTATCAATTGAGAGTTTCTATATACTCTGACAGCCATGATGTGCCACTACACTACTATTCTCAGACCTATGGTTAAAGCCTTGTATTCTACAATGCTATTAGTGTAGGGGAATGCCAATTTATAGGACCTTGGTATGTAGTCCCCTTGTGGGGTGATAAATAAGACACCAGCTCTTGATCCATATTGCGTGTATGAGCCATCGAAACAAAGTTTCTAGTGGTTAGCTATGTTGAGATTGAAGATGGATTGATCTAGAAATTCTTAGATGAGAGGATTCTCTAAATAGATTAGGTCTTTTGAAAGCTGATATGCGATGACTTGGCCTTTAATTTATTTCCACTTCACATATTCAATGCCATAATATAATAGTATCATGACCCATTTGACCATTCTTCTAGTGAGAATTGCTTTTGATAGTAAGTACTTGGGAGGGTCAATTTTAACGATGAGTTTTATTTTGTTTTCCAACATGTAATGTCTGAATTTATGTGATGCAAACACTACTTCTATACATTTTTTCTTGATGAATGAGTAATTTAAATCATGTCGAACCATTTTTCTACTGATGTAATAGATGGCCCTTTCTGTTCCTTTTTCATCGTGCTAAGCTAGTAGAGCTCCTAGGGCTATTGTTGTTGTTGACACATAGATAATTCATGGCTTTCTTGGGATTGGTGGTGTAAGCAGATATTCTTTGATCTTATTGAAGGATTCTTCACACTTATTAACCCACTTGTATGCTACTCCCATGTGAAGTAGGTGATAATATGGATTCTATTTATCTATGAGCTATGATATGAACCTTCAGATGGATTGAAGCCTGCCTTGGACACCTCTCAATTACTTTAATTTTTTGGGTGCCTCCATCTCAAGGATTGATTTTACCTTTTCTAGATCTACCTCAATACCTCTCATTGATACTATGTATCCTAGCAACTTTCTCGATTGTACGTCGAAGATGCATTTTTTGGATTTAATTGGACCTTGTATTCCTCGAGCCTGTTGAAAATAGTACTCAAAGTTTCTATGTGATCCTTCCTCTTTTTGGATTTAGCTAGTATGTCATTGACATAATATTTGATAGTTTTATGCATCATGTCATGGAAGATTAATGTCATGGGCCTTTGGTATGTTGCTTCTGCTTTCTTCAAGCCGAATGGCATCATATTCCAATAGTAAATCCCCCATGGACAAGTGAGGGACGTTTTATGTTGGTCTTCCTTAGCAATCATTATTTGGTTGTATCCTAAGAAACTGTCCATCAAGGAAAGCATCTTGTGTCCCGCCATCATGTCTACAATCATGTCAATGTTGGGAAATGGGAAATCGTCCTTTGGACATGCTTTGTTTAAGTCACTAGAATTTGTGGAGATTCTAATGCCCCCAACAGGTTTTGAGATAGGAACTAGGTTTGACACCCATTCTGGATAATCTATTGGTTGAATGAATCTTGCATCCAATGTCTTCTTTAGTTCCATTTTGACTAGTAGGGCAATCTAAGGGTGCATTTTCCTAAGCTTTTGTCTAATGGGCTTTGCTTCAGAGTATACTACTAGGTGATGAACTATAATTTTTGGATTGAGCCCTATCATGTCTACATAGCTCCATGCAAAATTAACTTGTCTTTCTCTTAAGAAGGCTGCTACGAGCTCTTGTGCCTCTGATAGTAATGACTCTACATAGAATGTGATGTACGGGGTCTCCTCTATTCCTAGATTAACTTGATTGCACTTTTCTGCTAAAACCACTAGTTTTTCCTAATGAAGGGGTCTAAAAGGAAGATTGGATCCCCCATCCTCAAGCACCTCAGAGAGGTTTTCACCATTGGATGTGTCCTTTATTTTTACCTTTTTCATGTCGGAGAATGCCACAGTGTGGTTTTCACTCAAGGACTTAGATATTATTCTTAATTTTTCACTTTTGTGACTGAGGGATTCAATCATTTCCCCATATATAGGCCTATATATCTAGCTCAATGATGAACCCTGCTTTGTGATCCTCACATGGAATGTTATCCTACAGTCCCATGAATTCTGAGAGTGCCTCATCATTTTCGAATGTGTTAAGAACTAGTGGTCCTCATTGGTCATAATTGATGAGTTAAGGGTAAACTAGGTGGATTTCATGATTTTGATGGTCTGAATCAAAGGATAAGGTACTAATCCTAAGAAGGGTCATATCCTCAAAGATCCTAGGTAGGTTGGTTATGGGATCCTCATCATCACTACTACTACAGACATTTGTTATGTCAAATTTGAAGTTGTCTATGACTTGACCTGTAGATACAGGTAAGCGAAGTTCAACTATGGATAGTTGAGGATGGTTATTGACCTTTCTAACTAGATGACTTTTTCCATGTACGGTTATAAGATCGGAGGGGTACATCCATGGCCAAGATTTATCATTCACATCTCTAGAATGATAGGTATTATGAGCCTAATGTCATTTTTCCCAAGTCTTTGGTTTCTATCATAGCCCATTGCCAGCATCATTTGCAAACCTTTGCATCTATAATCCATTGGTAGATTAGTTGCTGGTCCATTATCTTGGTATAGGAGAGGAGATGGGTCCTCCTCTATGACTTTTTAACCGATATCTCCCCAACTTATGAAGTTGGGATATTCTTTATAGGATGTTTGAGATGTGGAGGCTTCATTTGCTTGTAGATGTCCTTGTGACCTGGGAGATTGTGGTAACTCTCCTACCAAAAAAGTATTTTTTGGAATCATGTAGTTTCCACAACCATTACCCTGGATGATGACTTTGATATTAGAGATGGTGGGAATGGTGGGAGTGGTGGGTGTCTCTTTCATAGAAGTGGAAGCGAGAGTGGTTGGATCAATGTACGGTGTTGATGGGCCTTCATCATTTTTAGGTACTTAAGGGATTTTGTAGTATTTTTCCTCAAGGTTCTTGTAGTAGAAGAATGGTTCAGGATCTCCATGGATGGTGACCTCTTGTCCTTCATATGTGAACTTGACACATTGATGGAAAGTTGATGCTACCACTTGCATTGCATGGATCCATGGACATCCTAGGAGAATGTTATAGGGCAAGTCGAGGTCCAAGACCTGACAGGTGGTTTCCATGATAGCTGGACCTACTTGAATAGGGATTTTGATTGTGCCTTGGGACACTCTTTCCTGATCATCATATGCTCTGATTGTAATACCTTTTCCTTTGTCGATAGAGTCCTCTGAGATTTTTAACTACTTAATGAGCTTGAGGGAACAAATATTCAAGTGTGCACCTCCATCGACCAAGACTAGCTTGACTTTATTTTTATGCAATAAGACCTCTAAATGGAGTGCACGGTTATGAAATCATTGAGCAAGAAAATATTGGTCGAAGAATGTAAGGAGATTCAGGGTAATGATGTTTCCAATCGTAGCTTGGAATTTTTCTACATCAAGATCTATGGGGATGGTGGATGAAGCCAATGCTTCCTCAAGGATTTTCTTGTGGGCAGATGAGAATTTTAACAACTCCATGATGGAGATTTTTGTTGGCATTCTTTTTATTTGGTGAAGGACATTGTCACCATTGGGAATGGATCTTGAATTGGACATGAAAGTTCTGTTTGGTTGAGATGATCCTATGATAGTAACTTTTCTACCTCTTGTGGTGACTCAAAAATTGGCTTGAGCTCCTTTGATAGTGATTACTATGTAGTATTCATTTAGAGAGGCAGCGACCATTTCATACACATGATTCAGATTTTTGAAGGTGCCTTTCCCCTTATTAATATTATTGTTCCATTTATTGTTATGGTTAGGCATCAGATTCATGTATATTTTGAAGTTTTGGTTTCCTATTGGTTGTTCCACATTTATGATTCTTTGATCAATGAGGTCTTGTACTATGTTCTTTAACCTCATGCAATTGTTAGTGGTGTGCCCTTTGATTTTGTTGAGATAATTTTTAATTATACCAAGGAGGTTTAACATTTGGTCCCTAGTAGTTCTCATACGTGGGAATCTTGATGAGGTTTTCGTTTATCAATTTCTTCATGATGACTTCGAGTGGTTCCACAAGAGTGGTGTACTTTCACTTGATATAATTCTTGTTTCATTGGGGCAGTCCCCTTTGATCATTGATGTTATTGATCACTTGGTTGTTTGTTTGATGTGTTGTGTTTGCATGATGGTTGTTATGATGATCGTTTTGGTTTTTTTGTTATGGTGCGGGTGTGTTTTCTCGAGGGGCATTGATGACAACTTTGGCATTGACAACACCATTATTGGTAATATTTTTGTTTCTTTCCCATGTGTGAGGTTCGTCATTGTAATTGGTGGGTGGGTGATTATTCTGTTGTTCAGGATATGAAGTTAATCCTCTAGGTTGTCTCAAAAGGGCTCATTCAATGCTGAGCACCTTGGAAATCAACTAGTCATACATGGCGATCCCTTGGACCTTGAGATAGAATGCCAAGAGGCCGTCAAGGTTAGATATGATAGTGCACACTTGTTATTCCTCTGGCATAATGCATTTTATCTAATTGGCCTTGGATCGCCATGTTGTAGGAATGAAGTGAATGATTCATTCTTACCTTGTTTCAAAGCTGAGAGCTCCTCTAGACTAACATCCATGGAAATATTGCATGCGTAGTTTTTGCTTAATGCATCTATGATTTCTTGGAATTTCTTGGTGGTTGTAGGCAGGCAAGAGAACCATTCCATAGCATGGCCAACCTAACTCCTAGGAAATAGTCGCATAAGATAGGTATCATCATATGCGACTTCCATGCAATGAACCTGGAATTCCCTGATGTGATCTTCAAGGTTTCTCATCCCATGATATTTATCAAATTTGGGGATCTCAAATCCCTTTCAGAATGGTTTCATTACAAGGCTTCTGTCGAACGGATAAGGACATAAGTTCCTGAGTTTCTTTTGTGGTTCATCCTGATTGAAGGTCAAGCACTTGTTGCAAGAGTAACTTGATTTGTGTTGTCACATCATTTTGCGCATTAGGGGTGGGATGAAAGTGTTATGAGGTTGTTTAATGGGTGGAATGGGTGGATTGGTTGCTATTTTTATGGATGATGTTTTCATATTCTGTTGAGCCAAGCATGCTTGTTGTTGTGCTATTAGTACCTATTGTTGAGCTTGATGTTGTGCTTGTTGTTGAGTTGCTAATTGGACTACTTCCTGCTTTTCTTGATATTACTTTAGCACATGCTGATATGATTGTTGTTGTACTGCATGTTGATGTGCAAGATATTTAACTTGTGCTTGTCCTTTTGGTGCTTGATATTGGGCTTTGGCTTGAGCATGTGCTTGAGCTTGGGCCTGAGCTTGTGCTTGTGCTTGTGTAGCTTGAGCTTGTGCTTGCGCCTATGTAGCTTATGCAGCTTGAGCAGTTTTTTTTGGTTGTTGTTGTAATAAGGCTTTGGCTTGTGCAGCTTGTTGTGTTATTTAGGCAACTTGAGCATCTTGCAACACCTAAGGGACTTGTTGAGTAGCCAGTTGCCCAACTTGTTGAGTAGCTAGTTGTTTTTGTACTTGGAAGAATGCCTTTGAATAAGCAGCTTGCTGATTGGATTGCAACACAATATTGTATTGGCTTGATGTATTGGAGCTTGTTGGTGGTAGAGGTGGTGGTGAGAGGCATCACCATGTTGGTTATTAGGGTTTGATTGGTGGATGGTATGATCGATGTGGTTGGTCCTTGAGAGACCATGCTTTTATATGTTAGGGGGGTAGTTGATGATGTGATGACAATGATTTCTTGTGTAATTTTCATCTATTCTTGTGATGTCGATGACAAGTTTTGAGAGTTTGGCGTGATGCTTTGAGTGGTGTTTGGGATGTTGGTTTGCTTTTGATTGATATTTCATAAAGGCGGAAGCCCTAAGCCAAGAAGTGGTGTGGATGATGATGGAAATGGTAGAAGTGGTGCAAATGTAAGAGATGTGATCTCTTGAGGAAATGGTGCAGTGTCAAAAATTCACCCTGGCCTAAACATGTCACCCTCTCCTTATGAGGTCATGGGGAGAGAGGTTTGGGGTGTTGTACGAAATGATGATGGTGATGGGTCGATTAGATCTTGAAAGTTGAGAGGGAGATATGTATGAAATGGATTTTGGGGTACATTTTATCACAAGATGGTGTTTGCATCCAAGTCCTGATTATTTATGAGAGGATATATTTGCAATGCATTGAGAAATGCACTTCCTTTGTTAACAATGGGTTGTGTTGGAGCAATGGATGATGTCATTTGCGGGATGTTTTGAGTGATGCTTTAAAATGAGGGGGTAGATGAAATGGGGATGGTAGATGAGATTGGAGGCATGACTCCAAAATATGGTTCCATAATAATGCTCACATCATAATTAAAGGGGAGTTTAGTCCCTTGCTTTTCCAATTCTAGAATGTATAGTCAGGGATTGATTCTCATCATGATGTTGATAATCTTATGATTATATGGATTTTGGATTATTTAAATGATTTCCTCATATGACATTCTGATGGGATTATTGGTGAGATCCTCCATTTGGATATGTTCCTCTTGATGGTCTTGTGAAAATGGAGGAAGGTTAACTTTGAGATTATTTGATGTAATGGGATTCATTTCAGAAGCGGTTTAACTTAAGTCACTCAAAGTAGATGTTTCTTTGTTGTCTTCCATGTTACTCTTGTGTTGTGATATAGTTTGCACCATAAAATAGGGGTCAATCTTCAAGAATGTGGAAGGTGAACTCTCTAATTCTTTGGATTGATTTAACTTTAGGTACAAAAGAGAAATTTTAGGATGATTTAAGGATCAAAGAGTAGTAATGATCACAATATGAATGTAAGAGGGATGTTTGATGGATGATTGGAACTCTTTAGAAAATATTGAGCAGTATGTTAAACTTTAGGACTTAATTTAGGATTGATTTGTTTTGGATTAGGATTTTGGTGAACTAATAAACTCTAAGAGGTTGGATATTGTCCTAGAGTTAAATCATTCACAAGATGATAATTTTTCTAGGTGTGAGAAGAAGGATTCGTCTAAACACTCCTATCAAAACAAGATGATTTTGATAATGAACTCCTACATCCCAAGATGTTGGATGTTATCAAGGGATGAATTTGTTCACAATTTTTGATAATTTGATCAAATATGTGGAGAAGGATGCATCTACACACATTCAATAAAACAAGGTGATTTTGGATTGATTTCAAATGATTTTCCCAAAGTTTAACATGAAGGATTTTCCCAAGAATCTTGAAGAGTTGTTGATGAGATGATTTTGGTTTTGATGTTCAAAGATTGATGAAGGTTTTCTTTTGATACTAGGATATACCTAAAAAGAAACTTGTTTGATTAGACCTCAGTATTGATGAACATACGATACTTCTAAGGACCTGTATAACTAAGAAGTGGTTTAAACTAAGCATACATTTCTGGATTGTTCAAAGGAATGAGTCTATAGAACCTTGGGAATTAACATATGTGAGCCAATTTTTTTATGTTTGCTTAGTGATTTCATTTTACCACAAACACTTCTTGATTAGGTTTTCAAACTAGATGTCCAATGTCTCAATTTCTTCTCATTTCACAAGGTATATTATGCAAAAATTTGATGAAATTAAGGAAAGGGTTACCTATTGTTCAACTTTAGTAGGAAAATTGAGATGTAAATCCAAGTGTTTAGAAACCTCTAAGGATAAAATCCGAAGGGAAAGCAATAACACATGAATTTGGTCAATTGTATTTTCCTCCTAAAGGGTTTGAAATTTTGATGATGATGTTAAATGTTTGTTTCCAAGTGTTTTCAAACAAGAAAAGCACTTTTTAACCAAGAACAAGCACAATCCTATGGAAATGAAAGACTATATTTGTTGAATCCCCACTTTGAAAAATCCAACTATGCTTATCTTTAGTGAATGGTTAAATGCTTGACTCGAATGGCTCCCCTCCATGACACTCACTTATATGGGCCAACCAAGCATCAACACCCATGAAACTCCCATGGCATGCTTTGAATTTCTACTAATTATCATAAAAGTGTGGGATTCCTTCAGAACGACCGTTCTTGCACCAAAAAATAGATCAAGGATTTTTGCAATTTCTACAACAAGGGTTTTAGTTCAGAATTTCCATTCGTAAGAGTTGACACAACTTGGCGAGAGACCATTGTTTCCATTCTTGTTGGATTCAACCACGTGATATTGGAATTTGTTCCAATACCCACATTTATATCCTGACTGTAAATACTCTTGGCTTTAGAGTGTTACCTATTGAGTCATTCCCTTGGGTGAGTGCTTTTTCTCCAAGGTGAGCCCTCTAAGATAGGCACAAGTGAGTAAACATATTCATAGTTTGATCAACATTTATTTAGAAACAAAGGGAGAACACATGCAATAGGTTTACTCACACTCGCAAAGTGTTTTGTTCAATTTTAAGTCCAAAATGATGTGTGGAGGTGATTACTTTATCTCAACCTAAGATCATGAAAAAGGCCTTTGGATTTTCAAGATCATTGGGAAGCATGAGAGAAGTGCATACATCCTTTTTGATAATGTTAGTTTAAGTAAGAAATCAGAAAAACAAAGAAGTATACATGTTCATTTTAACCTTTCAAAGCAATTGTAATTCATTTTTAAAGCACCAAAGGACAAATGAGAATTGTTTTGTTCAATTGTTAACTTCAAATGAAATCTAGTCAATTTTCCTAAAGTTCATTTTAACCCCTTTGTAATGAAAATTTAAAGCCTTGGTACATAACATTTGTTTTAAAGCCAAAAAAACAAGTGAGTTAGTCTAAAATAGAAAATTAAAGCACACGACAAAATCTCCAAGCATTAAAAAATGCTTTATCAACTCCACTTTTAAATGCTTAAATTCCCTCCAAGATTCTTTGAAGATCACTTCTGTCAATCTCCTTGTGCAAATGAAAATCCTTCCTTGCTTTTCCCTCCTTTACCCCTTCCTCATTTTCCTTCATTTTATTTTCTCTTTCATTTCACTTTCCTTTGTTTTCCTTCATTTTCCTATAAACGCCAAAAATAAAATTTAGGCATGTATTACAAATTGATGAAAATATATGCAAGATTTATCAATCATTTGAGGAATCCTTTTAAAGAGAGAAATAAAATTAAAATTTAATTGAAATTCATTATTGAGTCAAATGAACTTCAATACAATTTTAATTTGCATTTTCTTTCATAAAAGAAAAAATGATTTCAAAACATGAGATGTTTAATATGCAAAGTCACACACCACAATAGTTATTTTAAGAAAGAAATGAAAACAAAACTTCCCCTTGGAAAAAATGATACATGGATGGTGTGATCTAAATTTTCAAAACAAAATATGTGCCTATCGTGGAGAGATTTATATCAACATTCAATAAATAATAGTATTCCCTTTTGGTAGACATAAATCCTCTTCTTCACTTGGCAATTCTTAAGAAATAAAATATGAAAGATTGGCATGTAAAATTGGATCATTAAAATTCTCAAATGGGGTTTTGATGAATATTGCTTAATGGGTAAGCCTTTGGAATATTAAAAGTGCATTTCCACTAAGTGCATTTATTGTACATTTCCCTACAACAAAGTTGACAAAATGGTTTAATTTTTCTGTATCCATAGCAAAGATGTTGGCTTAGGACATATAAGTAGCCATACAACTTTTACTCCCATATTGATTAATGTAGACTAGATTATAAGATCACAATATGCAATCTGTCAATATGCATTTATCTAAAAAATCATCGAAAATACCATGCTGATGACATGTTTGGATATTGGGAATTTGAGAGTGATGTTGCATGATCCCATTGAATTTCTATCTACTAAGATAGATGGTGAAGGTTGTTGCCACATGAACAATCTCCAATGTGTGCTCATGTCAACATTAACTTCTCTTTACATGAGATTTTTAATACATACCCCATTTGGAAATAACCATGAATTCCATTTAGAGCTTGTTTGTTCTTGTGGTTTGAATCCTTCATGAACAACAATAAAGACTTATCTAATCAATCACATTCAATAGAAACAACCCATATTAATGATGACAAGACCTCTTTTCTTTCCCCACCCAATTTTTCAATAATAGAAACAAGAATACCAGAGACTAAATGGAATTTTGGAAACTTTCAAGCCAATGTAATTGGCAAATGTAAAACCAAATTCTACCACTATTTCCATGGGCTCCTTTCCTATGTGCAAATGGGAGATGTATAAAATGTGGAAGCTTAGAAAAGGCCCATGAACTGTTTTGACAAAATTCCTCAATGATATATCGCATGTTAGGAAATTTCAAGCAAAAGGTTGGGCATAAAAAAATAGCGAACTAGGTATTTCCAAACTAATGCACTTGGTAGGTTTAGAGTTGTGCCCCAAATGTCATAGAGAAAAAGCTTCAAATTCAATGCAATTGGCAGCTCTAAACTCAAAAAAAAAGACAAGCTTGAAATGTCGTTAGCAGGCCCACTCAACAATAAATATTAAAAGGCCATAAATGCTTTCAAGCAAATGCAGCTGGCAAGTGAAAAAGGCCATGCCCAAATTATTTTTAAGAAATATTCAAAACTAATGCAACTTGCAAGAATATGAGGACAGTGAATAAATGTCTTTTGACTTTCAAGAAAATGCATTTGGCAAGTGTACAACCATATTCAACAACCTTCTTTAGTGTGCTTTCTAATAGTGTGAGGATTGTGCGTACTAAAAGAAACATCTGCAAGCACAGTGGGCTACTGATCTATAACATTAGAGAATCATCTACGTAATCAAGATTTTTTTAGTACAAATGTGAATAGGCCCACGTGAATGCTAACGGTTGAGCTATAGATGATATTTGAAGCCATCGATGGTTTGTCTAGGGCATTTTACAGTGAGTTATGAACAAAATATTTAGTTGCTATGACAAAATGGTGTATCTTTAAAAATTTCAAACCCTGAAAATGTTGGATTCAATGATTTAAGACAAGATGAGGAAATCAAAGGATTTCAAGGATGAAATCATGACCAACTATGAAATATTTAACAACACTTACATGAAAGTTAACTTCATACATATAAAAAATAAGCTTCATCATAGCACAAAATACAATTAGAAAGAACCAAAATGTACCATTTCATGGCCAGGATAGATCTTTTCGAGGCCTTCGAAATAGAGAAGACAACTTTCAAGGAAGAAAATCATATTGTAATGAGGGAAAACTAGTTTATTTACCATCTCACAACTCATGGTTAGGGTTTAAATCGTTACTCAAGATTATAATATGGGTTGCGATTATAGAGAAAAGATATTGGCTTGCAACTTGTAGATTCGAGGGCTAAAACGTTGGGGGAATAATTTTTATGTAGGACAATCACAAGGTTAAGTATATTTTAATCAAAAACCTTTCTATTCAAAAATGACTATCTTAGCTTTGAGCCACTGCGATGAACTTCTAACGCCCAACATATATCTGAAGTAAGAGATTCAATCTCAAGGACAGAATAAAGACCATATGCTTAGGCGATGACTAATGAATAAATAGGCCATAAATAGGTATAATGATGGAAGAATACTTGAGTGTCCATTGCAACTACTTCAAATCTAAATGGCTGGTGGGTGGTTGCTTAAAGATACATTGTTGACAAAAGTGAGCATCCAAGATAGGGTACAATCTTGGCTAAAAAATTCCAAGAAGATTGTAGCAATAAAATAGGTGATGAAAAATTGTTCATAGTCATAGATTTCAATAGTAAGAATAATAGTCACATAGCACCTAATAGATCAATGAATCCTAAAATATATCATTCCATTAAATGGAAATAAATAAATATTTTACAACATTCATGGATAGGTGATATAGTTTATGAACTGAATGAATATTAGACTAGAATGTAAAAACATTCATTAACATGAAAATATTAATATCGATGCCTTTCAATCTATATCCAACAATGATATTCAATATCCAATACTAGTAAGCTTGACTTTCAAAATGTAATAAACAATATTTAAATAGGAAAAACTTTATATTCATTAGAAATAAAAGCAAGGTTAATAAAAATGAAATGGATGCAAATGGAGGCTATTGAGACTCCCTCCTTTTGGCACCATAATGAGCACCCCTAAATTTTGAAATGATCAATCTCCAACACTCATTAGTGGGGTTAGTCCATACAAATGCAAATCTATGAATACTTCTATGAAATAACATATCATGCTCCAAAATGCAACAAACAACAAGGATGATCAAAATACATATAAAATCATGACATGTACCTATTCCATAGTGGATTGGTGTTACTTGTGCAAAGTCACCCTTTCCCAATCCTTAACAAGCTCAATGGTAAAATTCCTTGAAGATGGAGTGAAGTGGGAAACATTAGTTATCAATTGAAGAGAGTAACTTTTCATAAAGGTTGTGGATGGTAAGATGAAGAATGATCCTTCTATTTATAGAATCTCAAGTTGAAAGGGTGCCCAAAAGAGAGCAATGTGGGATAAAGATTTAGCCAATAAGAAGGAACCACTTGTCACCTTGTGAGTGGTTGAGGAATGTGCAAGTTTTGGTCAATGTGCTAATAAATGAGATTAGTTGTCCTTTTCAAATTCAAATTTGGCTTGTTGGAGGGAGAAAAAGAGACTTAAATGCCAAGTGGGGGACATGTAAGATGGGAGTTATTGCCATGTTGGAAGGGACAAGTCAACTTGTTTTCAAATTCAAACTTGAGGAATATTCTCCAAAGATTCCTTGCTGAGGGAAAATGATGAATTTATAAATGAATTGATTTATTTATTTGTGCAAGTGGGAAAAGCTAGAGGATGTGATGGGTGATTAGATGATATTAATTAGGACTAGATTAATTTAGTGAGGGATTAGGTGATTTGATCCATTTGACTTAGATTTAGGGATTTAAACTAAATCAAAGGGAGATGAAAGGTGATTTCATCTTTAATTAAATAAATGTTTGATTTATTTAATCAAAGAGGGATAATGATAGGCATAAATTAAATAAAGTTAATTTATTCAATTTAAATGGATGATGCTTAGAGATTCAATTAAATGGAATTGAATTACCTGATGAATGGATTTAATTAACTTGATTTATTTAATGAGTGGATGAATGTGAATTATGTTTATTTCGTATGTCTATAGTTTCCCCTATGAATTATGATATTGCCCACTCTGTACAAACACCTGATGTGTCCTAGATTGTCCAGCTCACTGAGTCTGACCACTACATGCACTAGGTTCTACAGCTAAAGAACTCCCTATCTGTACTCTAGTGTGATCATCCAATGCCATCGCTAGGTTCTCCTACACCAGTCTGGCCTTCTCCACCATTGTCTCCATAGTTTTGGGCTTGAAAACCTGAACAACACCATTGATCTGAGTGTTTAAGCCCCTGATGAAATGGTGAACAAGTATGCCCTCATCATCCTATAGTTTTTTTGAATTGGTATTTATTCACCCAAAATGGAAAATGAGTCCCACCATGCTTAAAAATCAACATTTTTAGAATTTTATAGTTATTTCTAGTCTCTTCAAGTTTTCCAAGTGCACACCATTCACATCCTTACTCTTCTATTCTACTTTGTTTACATTTCTAGGGTATTCTTTACCTTATTGTGAGGTCTCTTATATCCTTCATTGGGTTGAGATCTCTAAGGAATCCTTGAATATTAGTTGGAGAAAAGTGATGTTCTATGTCCAAAATGATAATGCATCCATTTTTTTGACTATCAACCCTACCACCAAGTTAACCTATGGGTTTGTAATAATTGCCCCTATGCTTTCTAACTGAAGGTTTCCTTTCAATACACTATAGAAGTTAATTTTGTACCAACTAGTATCAAGAGGTTTCAAGATTGTAGCAAGTCGAGCCCAAGCCTTATAATTGTCAAAGGTGTTGCTCTCTAATTTCTTGTTTCAAACATTAGCCAGGTTGATCTCCCACTCAATAGGAGCCATGCCTGGGGGTTTCCAAACATATAAGGGGACATTCCCAAAGATGATTCTAAGACTAATATTTAAAACTTCCATAGTACTATTTTCTAGACTTCTAAAGATCTGTTTGTTTCTTTCTTTCCAAAAACACTAACATAAAATAGGCAAAATCTATCCACAAATTTCTTTGAGAATAGGGTGATGATAAGGGCCTGCCAAATTCTCAATGAAACCCTTAAGGTTAGCATTCATGGTCTAGTGAATCCCTAATCTTTCAAAAGCCAAATCCCAGACTTTAGTAGTAAATGAGTAGTAGAGTAATAGATGACGGATAAACTCTTCCTCATTCTTACAAAGTATCCATCTATTTGGGAATTGAAATCCCCTTTTCCTAAAGTTGTCTTGGGTGAGAATTCTATTGTGACAAGATTTCCACCAAAGAAAATTATTTTTTGGATTTAGTTTATTCCAAACTTGTTTCCATATTCTATCCTATATCCCTTTCACCAAAAAAAAATTGTAGGTAGTCTTGACAGAGAAGTTACCCTTTCTCTCCTTAATACAATAAAATTCATCCTCAAGGTTTGAGATAGGACTACTTATTAGTGATAGGATATCATGCAAAGTTCTTACAAGGTGTCATAGGTTGAAAGATAGAGGGTAGAATTACACAAGCACTTTCCATTTCAAAGAACCAAGAATATTGCACAATTATTCTCTAACAAATCTACCAAAGGAAAGAAAGTGAGGGCCATCACGTGCTTGAATTCTAGTTGAGAGAGGAATTTCCAAAAACTAGGGATCCATTCCCCAACTTCAATTATAGACTATATTGAAGAATTTTTTTCATCTTGTAAACATTATTCCAAATTAAGGAACCATTGGGGTGTTCATCAAAGAAACACTTAATTAGGGGGTAGGTGTTTAAATACTTTGAATTTAGGATTCTCGATGAATTCTTCCCATTCCAAGTAGTTGATCCCATCTAACCTTAGCAAGGAACACCTTATTATTAGGTTGGATTTTCCTTATGATTAATCCTCCAATAGCTTTGGGAAGATAAATAGTATCGCATCTTATTAGAGCCATTTTATTTTTTCCTCAGTATCAATCCAAAGGAACCGCCTTTGGATTGTTTCAAAATTTTAAGCTATAAATCTAGGCATTTTGAAAATAGAATGGAAGTAATCTGAGATCCCTTGAAGAATAACATTGAGGAGTTAGAGCTTACCAGCATGATTGAGAATATAACCTTTCCACCTAGCAATTTTTCTTTGAATTATTTCAAGAACATAATTCCAGAAAGTAGGAGTAACTTGTTTAATAGTGAAAGGGAGACTAGGGTATATTAAATGAAGAGACACACTCTTGCATCCTAACAGAACTACCACTTTGTCCTACAGAACTTGAGTACTATTAAAAACATAAATCATGCTCTTGTTGTAATTTATGAACTAGCCAAAGATAGCAACATAAATATTTAAGAAACTCTTTCATTTCCTTAATTCCACCACCAAGGCTTTCCCAAAAGGATGGTGTCATCCACAAATTGTTGTATAGTAGCTAGACCAAGGGTGGTGGAAAGTTTGATCCCTTTAATAGACCTATCAATTAGCATCTTGGAGAATTTTTTTCTTAGGGCATCTGCAACCATTATGAATAGGTAGGGTGGGAGTGGTTCTCCCTGCCTTACACCCTTACCAGAATTAAGAAACCCTTGAGTAATACCATTGACTAAGATAGAGTACTTTACTATAGTAGTGCATTTCGTAATGAGATTCATCACCTTCTAATTAAACCCAAACTTGACTAAGACTTTGAGCATAAAACTCCAAAGGAATTTATCATAATATTTTGAAATTTGAATCTTAAACAACATACCAACATAATTAATTTTTCCCATGGAGTGCATGATTTCATGTGTGATAATAGAAGCATCAATAATTTGGAGGCCCAAGAAAAAAAACTTTTGACATGGACTATTTATTGTTTCAAGAAAAAGTTTCAAGTGGTTTACTAGAAGTTTGGAGATCTTGTAAATGGTATTACCAAGGCTAATAGGTCTAAAGTTGGCCATGGTCTAGATGTCTTAATTTTTATGGATGAGAGAAAGGAAGGTAGGGGTCCACTTTTTTAAGAGTTTACCTAACTTGATGAACTGCTTGGCAACAAGAAAAATGTACTCACCCATAATGTCTTAATACTCCTAGAAAAAGTTGTGAGATAACCATTTGGTCTTAGGTCCTTAAATTCCCCCATACTAAAGATATCCACTCTGACTTCTTCGAGATTGAGAACACTAAGGATAGCCTTATTATCCGCACTAGTTATCAAATTAGCTATGGGGTCTAGTAATCAGTCATTAGTAGAAAAGTTGTGAGTCTCCAAAGGATTAGATAAAGCAAGTTGTCAATATTCAAAGGCCATAGAACTAATATGTGATAGAGTAGTAGCTTCAATTCCCAAATCATCTTTCAATTTTTTAATCTAGTTCCTTTTTATGTGTTTGAGGGCCTAGATATGGAAGAAGGAAGTGTTATGGTCACCTTCTTTTAGCCATTGAATTTTAGATTTTTTCTTCTAGAATATTTCCTCTTTTTTCAAAAATTTGTTCCATTTAGCATGTTCATCCTTATCCTATTGACAATTCTACATGTTGACATCCCCCTCCTCCATAACTTTTTGGATCACCTTAAGTTTGTCAACAATAACCCTTTTTTGATGGAAAATATCACTAAACACCAATTTATTCCACCCTTTAACCATATTTTTAATATACTTAAGTTTTTGGAAGACCCTCAACATGGAAGATTCATGAACATGGACATTTCTACAATTAAAAATTTTATTCCTAAATTCCAAGTGGGGGCTCCACATTATCTCAAACGAGAAATGAAATGGGCCAACAATAGAGTGTTCATTCAAAGTAAGCAACATATTGGAGTTAAGAATAGTTGTCCAGTTAGGGGGAAAATGAATTTATCTAGCTTAACCTATATAAGGTTATCACCCATTCCCCTATTAGTCTAGGTAAAGTTTTGGCCCTAAAAAATCAATGTCCACCAACCTGGAACAACTGAAAAAATTAGTTAGGTTAGCCATATTGTCAATATAATTCATTAGACCTCCAAATTTTTTTGAGTGATATAAACGGGAGTTAAAACCTCCTTCCACTAACCAGGAAGCCCCATTTTCTTTTTGGATCTATCCAATGATTTCTTACCAAAGAGCTTTCCTAACATTCCTTAGGTTGGGAGCATAAATATTTATCAACATCTAAGAAGACCCAAAGTGGGTGAATTGGATACCTAAATAGTTCCTATTTTGAAATATTTCAAGACCCACAAGTCTATTAGGGTTCCAAATAACATTTAACCCTAATGAAGCCCCATCCAGATCAATTGCAATATTCTCTCCAACACTAGATCCCTCCCCATCTAGAACAAATCAAGGGATTTATCCCTCTTCATTTATCAAGCCTAGATTACTTGGGAGGGAATGATCTCACAAAACATCCATCTTCAAGTCCTCAGTGACCATGGATTCACATAAGATAATATTTGAAGGAGAATCAACCTTGAAAGGGGTGGGATTACTATGCATTTTGATGCAGGAGCACCCAGTGGTGTGAGGGCAATCTTGTATCACCCAAAAAGATGTTTTCCATTTATGTTCCTATTGTTTTATTTTTGTAGATGTTTTTGCATTTTTGGATACCCTTTTTGTTGAATAAGAGTTTCCAACTTTCAGAAAAACTTTTTTGCTTTTTCTACTCAACTGTTATTTTTAGCAGTTGTGAATTTGAAGGTGTGGGAAGACAGAAATTTATGGGAAGGTTTAGGATGGAAAAATAAGCACTTTGGCAAAAGAATCAGGTCAAGATCATTCACGGTTTGAAAGTTATTCAAGTTCTAGTTTTTGCTTTTTTGCCCTGAAAAACCTTCCGAGTCCATTTTGATGCACTAAACGATTCTGGATGGGCCTAAAAAATTGTGTAAATGCCAAAGTAGTTAGCCATAGGCCTACTTTGTGGAACATCACCTTTTTGAGAGCTTTCTAAAAAGGTATTATCATTGAAGATCCAACGATCGGATTAAAAGTTATGGCTTTCGGAAGTTGGTGCATACTTTAGAAATGTCCTAATTTTTGAATGTGAATTTAATTTGAATTTCAAATTATAATTTTTGGCACCAAACTACCAAAATTCATAACTCGAATGTTGTTTTTGGCTCCAAACCGAAAAGGGGCTATTTATGGGCAATTTTTTTATTTTTGGGGAAAACAATTCACATGTTGTGAAAGGGAATCTGGGTAATTTTCTATAAGTTTGTAATTTGCATGTATCACAGAGCTCAAGGATTTGTGATCCCCTGCATGTAAGAGTTCCATATTTTTTTGAATAAAATATTATTCTCTCTTTTGTGAGTGTTATTCTATGTCTCAGGTTTGCTCCCTCATCACATTTTCATAGCCAAGTTAGAGACAAAAGGAGTGGGATTGCTTGGTGAAGTCACAATTAGGCTTGAGTTGTGGTTTACAGAAGGGTGAGATTTGGTTAGGGAATAAAAGTTCTTAAGGATCTCATTCTTGAAAGCATAGTTATTTGTGATTTCATCCATTGGGTGCTCACATGGGATGGGTTTATTTGTTACGATGGACATGCATTTGGGAATGAGGTGCCCATGTTTAGAATAATTTTGATAGTAAACCACAAAAATTTCATATCAAATTTACTTGTTCCAAGGCCCATAATTAGATCTTAAAGACACAAAATTAGGTTGTAACTTGTTAATATCAATGTTAACAAAAAACCTAGCAAAGACTAACTTGGATTTCATCTTGGTGATGGTATCAAAAGTAATGAAATGGCCCATTGAGTCTCTAATACATTGGAATATTGACTCATCCTAGTATTCCAAAGGTAGCCCTTATAGAAAAACCTAAATAGGGGTAGATTTTTTGACATCCATAGCCACATAAAATCCATGCTTCCAACAATAGAGGGAAAGAATATGCTTCCCATAAACCCAAGGGCCCAAGGATAGAACAAAGAGAATATCCTAAAAAGTCATAAATTTTAATGGGAATATTCCTCCAACTATTGTACAAATGTCTACAATTCCATTCAAATTTCATTTAGCCATTGACCATCTTCTAACCATATCCATAGTTGGGAAAAAGGAGAAACTTTTTCCCATGATCAAGTTCTCCATTGAAGAAATGATCCTATCATAGGTGGACGCCACAATCGATATTTTAGTGCTAGATATGGAGTTCGCCACTTCTGGTTGAAAGAAATACTTAAAAATTATGAGAATTTGGGAGGATTTAAGGAACATATTCTTCCAACCCTTAGATTCTTGGGTGATAGGAATCACAAGTAATTCTTTAATAGATAGAACAAAAGGAATATTGGGCACATCTTCAGTAGAAACAATGAGAGGACTACCCAAGGAAGGAGGTGGAACATGTTTTGAAGACATGCAATTAGACAAGGATAGGTGAGGGCAACTGTGGGGTACCCCCAAGGAGGCATCCACCATGTCCGCAAGCAATTTAGTCTAGGCAGTGTGGGAAGGTAGTTGTTTTTCATAACAAAGATGTTATATTTTTCTCTCTTACATAAATATTTATGTAGTCATTTTTTGTAAGGATAGACATTATATACATTGAATATAACAATAAAGGTAACATTCATACATATTTCCTCATAGATGATTTCCCAAAACTAAGAATAATACACATTTTCTATTATAGTTCTTTTTATGTATTATATACTTTAATTATTTAATTTTTATTACACATTTGATCAATTCCCATCATAAGTGAATATTCCACACATATAACTTGAAATAATTATACATTAATTGAGTTGGTGTCATTTATCCATGTAAACCTTCACCTTGGATAGCTGATATTAAATTAAATGTGCTTCATATATTTTTTTGAGTGATATTACAATGAATAATTGATTTATTTTTTTCTTTTCTATGACTGCTCACATGACATCCTAATGTATGAATTTAGGGATTAAGGAACATGAATCCTCCTCATATATTCCTTCATGTCGACATAGTAGAAAAATGAACAAGTACACCAACACCAAAAATATTCACTAAAAATTAATTGAATATGAATTTGACAAAAAATAATTCTTCAATGAACAGTCATCATTAATCAATTTTCATATGATGAAATAAATATTTTGACATCATGTTGATTACCAACAACTCTTTTATAGTCATATGGAATATAAGGTACAAGAGAACACAAATACATTCCTATATTTAAGAAAGATATAGATGTAAATTTTCTAAAAGAACCAATTTATCAACAGAGAGAGATGATAAAGATGTATGTGAAGAATCATGTTATTATGTTGTTGTAACTCTCTAGGAAACATTTTATCTTCTAGTAATCAATAACAAAAATTATATAAAATATTCTCAATTACATAAAGGTTGATATCAAATACTACAAAACTATATGTTAAACTTATTTCACACTTCAGTGTCTAAATTATAATTTTTTTCTTCTAGATATACATTTATTTTTCAACATCAATTAGGTTTGAAACTTTATGTAAAATTTGATATGGATTTCTATCCATTTGAGAAACAAATATATTTACATGTAAATTACAAGACAATATTGAATTCAAGAGCTTGTTTTTTTTTAAGATTGACAATGAGTTGTATTTTAATCCCTCAAATCAACTATAAACCAAGGACTAGTTCTTAATACCACATATAAAAAGAAATAAAAAATAGATGTAATATGATTATAATCATAAGTAAGAAAAGTAATTGTTGCACAATTTGTTACTCTAAAAAAATTTCATATGGGAATGTAATGCTAGGAATACCTTTCTTAAATAAATTGAGAAATCAAGTGCCAACACTACGAGAGCATATGAAAGAGGTGAATAAGTCATCGATATAGAACATAGTGCTATAAATATCCATATCTTTTTTGTGGCACCTAGAGTAAATATTTGAGTATTAGATGTGGGAAACTAACTAGAAAAAGGTATTATATAGTTCATATTGGTAGTTACAATAATTTTTACATTCTTGTAAAGCTTTTTAAGATTAAATTTACCACTAGTATACTAAAAATTCCATTGATGTTTTAAAGTGAGATTTGAGAAACTTGTTTCTCAGTACCAACAACCAATGTAAAACATCAAACCTTCTAAAGGAATTTATCTTATTACATTCTCCCATTAGAGGTATTTATTTTTCTCTAGGTCAATCATATGAATATCATAAAAATATTATTTATAATGTAAATACATATAATATAGTCAATAATTCTCATGATAGAAGATAGCACACACTAAATATAGTATCTAAATTTTCACTCATCAATGTGAAGTAATGTAAGAGAAATGTAGTTTTTATAAAAAAATACTGTTTTGATGCTCTATTAAATAGAATAAAATTGTTTTGATAAACAAAATGTTGCTAGTCCTATAGTATCATTAGTAGAAATCATAGAGTTGAAATAAAATGTAGAAATATCTAAGGGTACATTATAGAAAAGTGAATGGATTACTATGTGATAAGGAATATAATTAATTTTATAATTATACTACTATTTAAATCTTCAATATAAAATAAATATATTTTTTAAATATAGATTAAGAAATGAATTAATTAAATTTGAGTGATTTATAGCATATATAACCATCATGACCACCATATAATAGGCTAATTCTGATAGTATTAAAGTATTATGGCACATAGAATTGTGTATTTACTATAGTTTTCTAAATTATGTCACTATAAAGAGTCACTAACTTGTTCCAAGGAATGCTCGCCTATTAACTCAATTCTAAGGTGATAAATTATTAAATAAAATCAATATTAAATTAAGTTATAATTACATACATTTTAAACCATAGATATATAATAAACTACCTTCAATCCAAGGGTATGTGCAAGATCATCATGGAAAAAATAGGCCCTTAAGTAGCAAAAAAATAAGAAAAATCAGAGTTAGGCAACTTGATGTAAAAATTTGAATAAGTTATCTATATTATTTCAAAAATATGTAAGAATAGAATTTGTAGAAAATTGAATTTAGTTTCTAAACTACTAGGTTTGTTTAAAAAAAAAATCTATTTGGTAAAAGTTTGAAATTTCAATGGAGTAGTACTTAAATTTTAGGGAAAAAAAAGAAGTATGTGTCTGTCTAACCACCCTAACCACAATAAAATTATAATATTTTTTATAAGATTTTAGATATAAGTAGAGGACTTATGTCCCAATGTGATGCATATTTTTTTATAATTCTTTTCCAAGTAAATAATTAATTATGATTTTTTTATGATAAATTTTAAAAAATATAAAAAACTCATATGTCTGACAACCTTAACTTGGTCAAAACTTCATGAAATTATTTTTTTCTTTTTTTAATCCTATATTATGCAAAGCATAGAATGTTATAGATTTTATGGATTCAAAAAATGTGATACCATTTGAAAGCTATAGATGTTTTTCATTCAGTCTATCAATTAGGACTTTAGTCATAATTTGAATAGAAAATGAATAATAATTACTTATTAAATTCAAAGTAGAGCATAATTTATATTGGTGGAAAGCTAAGAATCTCCTTTGAAAACCCTTTTGGTTTCATCAATTTTAAGTAAAAAAAAGTCATCAGCCACATACCCATCGTATTGCCACTTTTTGGTCGATCATGATCCTACACATACCCCCAATGAATATTTTCTTGAATTTTTTTAGTTATTTCTTTAAGCATATGAAATGGTGTATTTTTTAGGAAAAATGGTGTCTCAACCTTATAATTATAATAGGTTAATATATTGAGTGCGAAGGGTTCCAAGGGGAACTACCCCCTTGCATGTTTTGGGGGATTTACACCTAGTGGGGGGTCTAGGGACTATTCACCCTGGTGGGAGTTTGGGGACAATGCCCTTAAAGCCATATTTTATGTATATTTTATAATTGTATCTCTAGCTTGTGCATCATTAGGTATTAGATCTAACACTAGATATTTTCTTACCTTTTCTTACCCTAGAAGGAAACCAAATTTTATGAGGAAATATTATAGTTGTATAGTGATGTATTCTTAGAATCTGATAGTTGTATTTCCTTCAGATCTCGGTTTAGTGATACTCATGAGAATCTTGGTTTGCAAGTATATTGTAATCTTTTTGTTTTTAAATAATATATTGGGTAGCTTTTGGATTGTGGGATTTTAATAATAAGAGGTTTTTCCCCATGCAAATTACTATGTTGTGGCATGTATTATATTTATGTTTATTTCTATTTAAGTTTTTGTAACTCTTGTAAAGATCTATAAAGTTTTGCATTACCCTCCTCTCAAGATTAACTTGTAGGAATTTGGTCTACTATCTTACATTCCTTACAATATTGATGTAAACTATAGCTTTGGCTTGATTTGAAATAGTTTGAATGAGGTATTAATAACTTGGGATATGCTAATTTCCCAAGAAAGTGTAACAATGAATGGTTTGATTTAATATTTTTTATCTTGATCATATTTTTAGGGTCAGATATGTGACACGATGTGGTCTAAGTGCCGATTGAAGGTGTTTAATAAGTAATTATTTAAGAGGATGATTTTTTGTCTAGTGAATTTAATTTGAAAAAATGGTGTAGAAAATTTATTTGTTTGGAATTTTGGATAAGGGGAGAGACTAGCTATCAATTGGTCACAAGGATTTTCTTTGTAGTTTTTGTATAGAGATCAACTTCACTTCAACATAGAGCACATTCACTAAAAATTTGATAAAAAAAATTTGAAAAAAAAATCATTTGATAGACAACACATTTGTTGAAAAAAAGATATGTACAATGTTGATGCAGTGATATGTTAAATTTTATAGAAATAGATTCTACTATGATAGGGAAGATTATCTTAAGTTGTTTCACATTTTCTCAATTGTAGATTGCATTTTCTTATCCAATATTTAGACTACAAAGATGTTGTGAAACTTTTTTCCCAAAATAAAAAGAAATTTATGAAATAATTAAGAGGATATATAAAAAATAAAGGTGAAACATAGAAAAAGTAGGTGATGGGTTCAATACATTGGATTTTATACTAAATTTCCAATGTTTCACCAAAATTACTATAAATAGAAAGGGAAAATTTGAGTGTAACGAACCTATCTATTTTTTATTTCATTAAGGAAATGACATCCTCAAAGATATAATTAACTTTCAGCCCTTAGGTGAGTCAATTCTATGGAAGATGTGACAATTTACTTTATGTGAGCATGGATGGGGGTAAAGTTCAAAAACCACTTTAAGCATATGAAAATAAAATAGAAAATGACCTAAAAACTATAACTTGAGACCTAATTCATGTAGATTAAGTATAACTATAACAAAAATAGTCAATTTTGATCCAAATTGGATGACTAGAGGACACATAAAACTTACCTCAAAAATTGCTACAAAATGTTCTATTTGGTTGCAAAGTTCCTTGAAAGAAATTTTTTAGTTGAATTTTTTAGAGCCTCTAGGGATAGATTTGGGATGCAATTTCCCACTAGTTTCACTCAAAAATGATGAAAAATGAGATTAGGATATGAGTTTATATGATCTTGATAACTTTTCTTGCAACTTTTGCAATATTACACTTTAGAGATCTCCAATCTTCAATTTTCCTTCAACCTAAAATCTGGAACACAAACGTAAGAGGGAACAATTGTTTCTTTTTTTTTAATGAGGTTTTTCCTTTTCAAATCTCATTTTGGTAATTAAACCTTTGAATGAAATAATGAAAGCATGAAATGAATGATGAATGAACAATTGTTATGTTGGAACTCACTAAACCCTTGGATAAACCGTTTGAATGGAGATCTGAAACATGCATGAAATGGATTCAATGGATGTGGATCTTGATTCTGTAAATAATACTTTGAATGATTGAACTTGATCTTGAAACCTACATCACAATGTTATCTCGAAAAACATGTATGATTGAACATATCTTTGACATGGTGGTTGAAATATTGAATGTTGCAACAAATGCCTAATAAATTTTCTCTTCGATGCTCTTCACAATAATATTCTCTCTTGTGAAATTTCTCTCAATTTTGTTCTTAAAATAAAATGTTAATTTGATAAAATAACCTTTTATTTATAAGTCTTGAATTTAGGATTATAAAAATATTTCCAAAACATGTTTCAAAAATGGGTTGAAGGGCTTGGGGAGGACCCATTCGCCCATGGGAAAATGGGTCCCAAACCCCTATTCCTAGAACCCACTATGGACATTGAAATTATACTCCCTTCTTGGAGATAGTACAATCCTTAGTCTAATTTTGTCCTATTTTAGGTAACCTTGCATTAATCACCCTTTAAAATAGCATTCATAGGCACTTAAGACTCATTATTTTGGATCTTAAGGATTATTCCACTCACAAATCATACAAATCCAAACAAACAACATTCACATTATTCAAATTCTAGAAGACCCACCTCAAAAACCTCTAATAGGACTAAGCCACCTAGGGTGGCGAATTAGTCCCTTTTAGGTCGATTTTTTAATTTTGAGTAGGAAAATTATCGACTTAATTCAAATTTTTTATGGATGCAAGCTTGTGAAGTCAAAATAATGAATAACTAGGTCTAAATGCCTATAAATATATGTTTTTAGGTCATTTTTCACAACATTTTAGTCATTTTTGTGTCGCAAAAAAATGTATCCTAGAAATTCTTATTCTCATTTGAGTCTTTATTATGGATGTTAACCTAGTTTTTCTTAGATTTAATGTTGTAATTTGGTCAACACATTCACATTAGGTCTTGGACCCTTGTGAATCATTTAGAATTCTATGATGTCTTGTAAAAGTGTTGTGAAGTGTTGTAACCCACTTTCACACTTTTCTAGAACCTTTTCATTATATTCCACCTAAATAACCTATTGTTATCACTTACCAAGCCTTATTTCAAAGTGTTGTAAAGATTTGTAACAAACTTTCATGCCTTTCTAGGATTTTCATCAATAATTTGACCCTTTCTTATGTTTAAATGGACCCTTAATGCATTTATAGGAACTACTTAAGTGTGTTTTAGAGAATAATCTCATTGAACATCATTAAATACAATTTAATTACTGACACCCATTAAAATTTCCTTGGTGGGATGAAGTCAACACCTTGGTGACTTAGACCCACTAGGCACAAAAATCAAAATGATTTTAAAATTCTAGCAGGATATTATTCTCTTAACCTTGAGGTTGGCGTATGATGTGGTATTTTCGAGAAATTTTGTATAATTATGTATAACTATAGGGTTTTCCATCTCATTTTAATCTCGTTCATTAACCTAATCATTCATTCATCATTCATCTTCTCTCTCATGTCAGGCAAGCTAGGGTATTAGTATTCGAAGTCATCAAGATAACTTTCTAATGCATTCAAGGACATATTCTTCAACCATTGTTGGAGAAATTCAAGATCTATCATTATCGAAAGCTTCTAATTTCTTCATTTCATGTTCATGCTTTATCTTATTTCTTCATTTGGTTTAATTACCTAAAAGGAGTTTGACCAAGGCAAACCCCTATTCCCTAACATTCAACATTTCTCTTTCTTTCATTGTGTGTTTGCAGATTTAGGTACCTTGAAGGCCAGGAAATCATTAAAGGATAAGTTACAAAATTGTTGAAGAAATATCTTTGTTGGCTAGGTAAAAATATCCAAAAGAATCCATTTATAGTGTCAAAAATTAGAGTTTCAGATCCAAACACTTGTTAGGAATAAAGGTGCAAACTAAGGGCTTCCATTTCCACTTTCAGATTTTCAAAAAATCCAAAGTGGACTAAGTTACCATTAGTGGTGACTTAGTCCCACTACAAATGTTTTTGAGATTTTTCTGTGGATCTGGATACCCACTTGGCTGGAACGGGCTCTGGGGCAGTTTTCAAGAAGTGGGACTAGGTCACCTAGAATGGCGAGAGTGTTCCAATAGGTCAAAATTTTAGGATCAACAACATTTCTAGTCTCCATTCTATTCTGCAGCATATTTCTAGGCGCACCTCTTTAGTTTCATTTTTTTTTTTATTGTTTGTTTATATTTCTAGGTCTTTTTGCACATATCACCGTGTTTTCAAACAAGGTGCATTTCTTTAGTTTTCATTTCATAATCAATATCTTTAACCAATTTTTTACATATAGATCATTTCATTTAGGCATATTTCATTCATTTTTTAATTATTTTTGAGTGGGGACATTTCCCATTTTGTCCTACCTCTCTCCTTTTAGGTGAAGAACCCTAGAAGTGTTAGAGAGTCTTGTGGTGCCAAAATCATTGTCCACATTTTGGTGAACCTGAAATTCAAAAACCTTCTATTCTGATTTAGAGTCCATCATCATCCTAGAATTATCTTTCATTGCATTTTTCATTAGTTAAGTTGCATTCTATGGTTTCAAATTTTGTAGTAGTGAAAGTGCATATAGGTTGCATCTTTTGCATCTCAAATCATGAAAAATATATGAAATTTTGTATTTTCATCTTAAGTTTGCATCATAAAACACAAAAAACATAAAAATCAATAAAAAAATATGAAAATTCTAAAAAAATTCCCTACTATGACTAATTCACCACCTTGGGCGACTTAGTCCCTTTTCCCCCCTAAAACTACCTTTTACAAAACTAAAAACCCCATTTTTAAGCTTTTGTTTCTTTCCCTTACCTATCTGTATTAGTTGGCTAAGTTTTTGTTGCATCCTTTTCATTAGATCAAGCATAAATTAGCTCATTTCATGCATTGTTTAATTATAAATTTGGATTTCCAACACTTCATCTTTAAGGTTGTTGCATGATGTAATAAAAAAATTACCTATTTCACATCTAAAATTTGCATTTAAACATTTTTTTTAATTCCCTACATTGCACTTTCTTTACTTTTTATGGACAATGATTTTGGGACCATGATGCTCTCTTGCACTTCTAGGGTTTTTCACCTAAAAGGAGAGAGATGGGCCAAAATGGGCAATGTATACACTCAAAGATTAATGTAAATGAGATGTACTATACCTAATTATGATATACTAATGCACTAATCTGAAAGTAAAATGATTTAATGATGCAAAACCTTTAAGAAATGCAAAGTGTCAGAAAATACAATGTGATATACAAAAACACCTAAAAATGCAAGTAAATGATGAAATGACTTAATAGAATTAGAGAGGTGCACTTGGAATCTAAAGTGTGATGTGGAGATATTCTATAATCTTGAATAATTGACTAAAATTTTGATTGGGACACTTACGCCAGGCTAGGCAACTTTTTCCCAATTTTGGGAAAACTTGCTAGAACAGGAATATGCTAAATGGGTATCCAAAAATTTAGAAACTACTTTTTAGGCCTGGCAATGGGACTAATTCGCCAATAGTGGTGACTTATTCCACCGATAGATTTCAAGAATTTTGGGACAAAATCTTGTAGCTTCGGGCTACACTTGCTTTTTTAATATGTGTTCACACTTGATTCTACAAAGTTAGGGTTATGTTGACTTGAGTTACTTTGATGACTTCTTGACCACTTTTCAACACCAATTTCTTTGATAAATCTACCTATAAAGTCTTCAAAAATACATTCAAATAGGGAAAAATGGTTAATGGTTAGAGTATAAGGGCTTTCCTTAGTCAAACCCCACTTTCGTAATAAACCCCATGAAATGAAATGAAATGGAAAGAGAATGATACATAAACAACATGCAATGTCATAAACTTACCACACCCTTGATGTAGAAATCTGAAGATATGTAGTGAAGTGCTCCAATGCGTGACTTGATTATGGTTGATTGCTTGGATGTTTGAGAATGATTAAGTTAAATTCTTGAATGAATAGGTTAATAGGAGATGTCAAATGAGGAGAAAAAACCTTATTTATATATGATTTTACTAAAATTTTCCAAAATTAATACATCAGAGGCCAACATCAAGCATTAGAGGACAAAATCCCACCAAAATTTTAAAATAATTTTGTGTTTTGTGCCAAAAAGGACTAAGTTGCCCCTTTTGGCAGCATAGTCCCATTAAGAAAACTAAGTGGGTGTCAGGAATTAAAGGGAATTAAATGTAATCCAATGAAAATACACTTAAAAATGGTGACAAAGTATATTAAAGGTTCATCTAAACATGAGAAAGGGTTGAATTAATGATGACACATCTAGAAAAGCGTGAAAGTGGGTTAAAACACTTTACAACACTTTGGAATAAGTCTTGTTAAATAAAAAGGGGTTATTTAGGCGAATTATGATGAAAGGGTCCTAGAAAAGTGTGAAATTAATTTATAACACTTTTACAAGACAACCTAGAAGTCTTAATGATTCACAAGGGTCCAAGACCTAGTATGAATTTCTTAACCACATTACAACATTAAAGCTAGGAAAAATAATTCCAAAGTCCACAAGAGAGACTTAAGTGGGCATAAAAATGTCAGCTATACATTTTTTTATGACACATTAAGTCCCCACTTTAGTGAGAGGATGAACTTGCTTCAAACTTTCACTAAAGTATCACAACATGCACATTGAGAGGGATCCTAATGCACACATGTTGGTAAGGTAAGACAACAATAATCAAGAAGGATGATCAAGCTCCTAAGATAACATTCCCACAAAAAACCAAACATAAGTGGAAATGAAAACACATGATGATGATGATGAAAAGAAATGAAAGCTTTGATCATTTTTCCAACTCATTGTGGATTAGATCTAGGCTATTTGTCTAGAAAAGAGAAATTTGTACTCACTTTGGGACGACAAGACTTATGGTTTTCCACCAGGTGAGAAATCCCAATTATACTCACTTTGGGGCCACAAAACTTCTGGTTGTTAATAGGGTGAGAAGGCCCAAAAGGTGAGAAACACAAGCTCGATTGGTATGTACTCAAACAAGCAAGTGGCTATGGAGAAATTCATGTCGCGGAATGGGCTTCCTGCTCAACCATACCAAAGTTATACCTCTTGATAAATTTAATAAGGTGCCACAAATAACAATGTCATTTCATGCTTCATGAGACAAGAAAATATTCGTATTCTATGAGAAAATGCAAAGGTACCACATGCATGCAAGCTATGTTATGCAAGGTGGCCATGTAAATGAAAAATGCAACATGGAAAAGAAATGTGCAAATGAGTCTTGTTTAGTTCATGCAAGGCCTATAACTTAGGGAATATTGTATCTAATGCCACCAAGAGAGGAACAATCAAAGAATAGAATATTCACAACTTAGGGCAGGTAGTGTGTCAAATAAGGCCACTAAGAGGAATGTAATATGCTAATATAGATCATGCTTCTGAAGGAAAATATACCCAATTTCATCCAGAAAGTGAAAAACTCGTCGTATGAAGTAACAAGGTTGCACTAAGAACCAAGAAAAATAAAATTGCAAAATGAATAATTCCAATGTCTGCCCCCACTTTAAAGGAATTGATACACACCATTCTGTGAGCAATTGATTTAAAGTAGCAAATGAAAAATTAAGAAATAAAACAAGACATGAGAGAAAACTTGGAAAGCCCCTATGCTAAGTCAAATGTTTCCGAGTAATGTTTCTTCATGTAAAATAAAACGAACAAATGAGAGATGGGTTCCCCCCAAAAAGGAACACACCAAACACATAAGGGATCTATGGATTTGGGGTTAGTATGTTCATTGCTGCAATGTTTTGATTATAGATCTCAGAATTGTAATCATTCCCCAAATCCATAGAACTAGAATAATGACACAAAGAGAGCGAAAAAGAAGAAGTCAATTTTGGGTCAACATGGAAGAGATATTGCAATCTCAATGCCTTGCATTGTCCCCAAAGGGAAAACACAAAACAAAGGCGAAAAAGAAAGAAAAATAAAGTCAATTATGGGTCAACATAGAAGAGATATTATGGTTTCATTTCCTTACATCATTCCCAAAGGTAAATTAAAGGAGAAAAAGAAAGTAAAAGGACCATTTTGGTCAACATGGAAATGACATTGTGCTCTTAACGCTCTACATCATCCCCTAAAGGAAAAACACAAGAAAAAGTGAAAAATAAAGGAATAGCACTGTTTGGGTCAACATGGAAGAGACATAGGGTGTCTCAATACCTTGCATCATCCCAAAAAAGAAAAACACAAGAAAAAATGAAAAATAAAAGAAAAGGACCATTTGGGTCAACATGGAAGAGACATAGGACATCTCAATGCTTTGCATCGTCCCCAAAAGGAAAAACACAAGAAAAATAAAAAAGAAAGGGAAATGACCATTTCAGTCAACCTGGAAGAGACATAGGGCATCTCAAAACTTTGCATCACCCCCAAAAGGAAAAACACAAGTAAAAGAAAAAAGAGAAAGGAAAAGGATTGTTTGGGTAAATATGGAAGAGACATAGGGCATCTCAATGCTTTGCATTATCTCCAAAAGGAAAAATAGAAGCAAAAGCAAAAAAGAAAGGAAAAGAATTGTTTGGGTCAACATGGAAGAGAGATAGGGTGTCTCAATGCTTTGCATCATCACAAAAAGGAAAAACACTAGAAAAAAGAAAAAGAGGAAAGGAAAAGGATCGTTTGGATCAACATGAAGGAGACAAAGGGCATCTCAATGCTTTGCATCATCCCCAAAAAGAAAAAAACACAAGAAAAAGCGAAAAAGAAAGGAAAAGGACCATTTGGATCAACCTAGAAGACACATAGGGTGTCCCAATGCTTTACATCATCCCCAAAGGAAACATACAAAAAAAATTTAAAAGGAAATGTATGACATATAGAAAAATAGAGGTAAAAATAGAGGATGTGTACACAAAGAGAGAGAACATCAAACATCACATCATAGGGGAACACAGTATGCACACACAATAACATGAAAGAAAAAGAAAAAAAAAGGGATAGTAATGCAAATGCAATTCAACCATTAAATGTGTTATTGAATTCACAATCTTCATTAATATAAGTGAAATATGGATAACATAGTTAAGAGATGAGGACAAATACAGTATGAGGATAAGGCTAACAACTTCATTCCCTCATTAAATGTAAGGAAGGAATTAGCCAAGGTGGGTGATGGGAAAGATTATACAATAGTGAGAATGGAAAATTCTACAAGTATTGCATGATGAGGTTGGTGATAAGGGTACTAGGGGATGATAGGAGGATATGTGCACGATCATCATGGAAAAAACATGCCCTTAAGTGGAAAAAAATTTAGGAAAATCAGAGTTAGACAACCTGACGTAAAAATTTGAATACATTATCTATATTATTTCAAAAATATGTAAGAATAGAATCTATAGAAAATTGAATTTAGTTTCTAAACTACTAGGTTTTTTTTTAAAATAAAATTATTTGGTGAAAATTTGAAATTTCAATGTAGTAGTACTTAAATTTTAGGGAAAAAATAAGTAGGTGTCTATCTGACCATCCTCACCACAGTAAAATGATAATAGCTTTTTATACAATTTTAGATATAAGTAGAGCACTCGTATCTTGATGTGATGCATATTTTTTTCTAATTTTTTTCCAAGTAAATAATTAATTATGAATTAACTTGGTCAAAACTTCATGAAATTCAATTTTTTTTATCATATAGTTTGTGAAGCATAGAATGTGATGCATATTTTGGATTCAAAAAATGTGATACCCTTTGAAACCTATATTTTTTTTCAATTAGCTTATCACTCAGGACTTTAGTTGTAATTTAAATAGAAAATGAATAATAATTATTTATTAAATTCAAAGTAAAGCATAATTTATATTGGTGGAAAGCTTAGAATATCCTTTAAAAATGCTTTTTGTTTCATCAATTTTGGGTAAAAAAGAGTCATCAGCCACATACGCCTACACATACCTAGCATATCACCACTTTTTGGCCCATCATGATCCTGCACATACCCAGGATAATAGTTGGTATTATTGAAGTGGTACTTATTCAGTATGTCCTTCAATGCCTAGCATTAATTAGTGTGATGTCCAAGAACATGATGATATTTTCAATATGGTATATTATAATTTTTAAGGCAGATAACCAACCTATTTGAGGGTGGTAAGAGTATTTAAGACTTCTATTTAAAAGTATTTGCAGTTTCCTTTCACGTTCAGGGGGTGGATAGAGAGGAAACATGATTTTTTTCAACTTGCAAGGGCTTTTGAGTTTACTAGATTCACATTTCTCATGGATTGAAGGAGGAAGAGGACCCATGGGGATCCTAGCATCCTTATCATTGGAATCATGTAATGGTTGTTCATGTGGTAGAAAGATATTCAAGTCTGGAGGGGAATCAGAGGTCACTGTTCCATCATCCCAATGTCTCCAATATTCAAAAGGAGTCTTGTTATCAAGAGGAGGATCTTGATATCCTAGCCCTGACGTGTTTTCATCTATGGGTATTTATTCTAAAATTTGGTGAATGTCATGTTCAATTTTTGTGTCACATCATTTTTTTCTTAACATAGTAAAACCCTTTCCATGTGTGTCTTCAAGATTGATTGGGATGTTTGTAACTTTGTTATTATAAAATGATTGAGGATGTGGATGTGGAGAAGTACTAGGTCAACTTGTTGGAGGGAACCTAGGTCCTTTATTTATTTTAGGATGTAGGTATCCAAATGTATCAAGAGGTGAAAAAGTAGGGAGATCTTGGGATGTCATGGGTGTGTAAAAGGTTGCATTGGCTTCAAGGTTGTCAAGACATGAATTTAAGAACTTGGTCATAATTTCATCTTCTCCAATGATGTCAACATCACAAGGTGGACATTCATTATGATTTGAAAGAGCATGATGAAGGTCAAGGTCATTAGGATCATAGCCAAAGGCATCAAGGGATTTCAATGAATTCCAAAACTTATTAAAGAAAAAAGCCATGGTAACAATGATCAAAATTAAAATAATATGCTAGCAAGAAAATAAAATATCAAATATGAAAAATATGATAGAATGCAGTAACGAAAAAAAAAAATGCAGAAAATACCCAAAAAATGCCAGAAATTACAGTTTTAAATGTGTAGGAGGACTAAGTCGCTGAGTGTGGAAAATTAGTCCTAGTGATAATTGTTTTGAGATTTTTCAAAAAATTTGAATGCAATTTCATGTTTTTCAAATGCAAAAATAAAATGACAATATGAAATGCATAGTTTTTGTTATTTTTCAATGCAAAAATGATTCAAAAATGCACTTGAAATTAGAATTAAATATGTTCAAAAGCTAGGTTCACTAAAATGTGGACAATGATTTTGGCACTTTAATGCTCTCTCGCACTTCTAGGGTTTTTCACCTAAAAGGAGAGAGATGGGCCAAAATGGGCAATGTCTACACTCAAATATTAATGTAAATCATATTTAATATGCCTAATTATGATATACCAATGCATTGATTTGAAAGTGAAAGAACTAATGATGAAAAAACTAAGAAATGCAAAGTGCTGGAAAAGATTATGTGATAGGCAAAAAGACCTAAAAATGCAAGTAAATGATGAAATAACTAAACAAAATTTGTGATTTGAACATTGAATATGAAGTATGATGTGAAGTGTGATGTGGAGAGATGCTAGAATCCTAAAGAATTCACTAAAAATGTTGACTAAGACACTTACACCAAGCTAGGCGACTTTGTACCAATTTTGGTAAAACTTGTCTAAATTGTAATCTACCAAATGGGTATCTGAAAATGTAGAAACCACTTTTCATCCTTGGAAATGGGACTAATCTTCTAGTAGTGGTGACTTAGTCCACCTGGAAATTTGAGGAATTTTAAGATAGAATCTTGTAGCTTCAGGTCTGCACTTGCTTTTCTGATAAGTGTCCACACTTGATTCTATACAAAATGGCATAAAAGGTATCTCCAAGCTTGAATTAGGGTTATGTTGACTTGAGTGACTCTAATGACTTCTTGACCACTTTTCAACACCAATTTCTTTGATAAATCTTCCTATAAAGTTTGCAAACAAAAATGCAAAGAAGGAAAAATGGTTAAGGGTTATAGCATAGGGGTTTTCGTTGGTCAAACCCCACTTTGGTAATAAAATTTCATGAAATGAAATGAAATGGAAAGATAATGATAAATAAATAACATGCAATTTCATAAACTCACCACACCCTTGATGTAGAAATCTAAAGATATGCAATGAAGTGCTCCAATGGATGACTTGATTATGATTGATTGCTTGGATGTTTTAAAATGATTAAGGTAATTTCTTGAATATATAGGTGAATAGGAGATGAAAAATGAGGAGAAAAACCATTATTTATATATGATTTTATTAAAAATTCCCAAAAATAGCACATCACAAGCTAACCTCAAGGGTTAGAGGATAAAATCCCACCAAAAATTTAAAATAATTTTGAGTTTTTTGCCATAAAGGACTAAGTCACCCCTATTGGAAACTTAGTCCCACTTAAGAAAATTAAGTGGGTACCAGGAGTTAAAGGGCATTAAATGTTGTCCAATTATAATATCATCAAAAACACACTTAAAAATGGTAAAAAAGTGTATTAAAGGGTCATCTAAACGTGAGAAAGGGTTGAGTTAGTGATGACAAGTCTAGAAAAGCATGAAAGTGGGTTGCAACACTTTATAACACTTTGAAATAAGACTTAATAAATAAAAATGGCTTATTTAGGTGAATTATGATGAAAGAGTCCAAGAAAAGTGTGAAAGTAAGTTACAACACTTTTACAAGACACCCTAGAAGTCTTAATGATTCAGAAGGGTCCAATACCTAATGTAAACATGTTAACCACATTACAACATTAAATCTAGGAAAAATAAAGCAAAAGTCCACAAGAGAGACTCAAGCAAGCATACAAATTTTAGCTATACATTTTTTGGTGACACATTTTTCCATGATAGCAGGTTCTCTTTCAAGAGATGTGGCTTTGATTTGGTTAAAAATGTATTACATAAATACAACATTCCCTCTTATGAGTTAAATTTTTATTATAACAATGAGGTCATTAAGAAACATGTTAATCATCAAACCATTGATACAATCCTTAATATTACATTTCCCATTAGTGAGAATAGTAGTGTTGACAGTCATAACAATCATACTTGTTCTTATCCCAATACGTCTCCTATTATTGAAGAAGGTATCTAGGTCAAAAAAGTTGTAAGGATTGAGAATCTTGATTGTCCCTCTCCTCATTCTCCTTTGGAAGATATTAGACAACAAGAACATAAGATAATAGAAACATTTCTAAACATCACCTCACCTACTCTCCATAACCATGATAATCAAAATTGTTTATCTCCTAATATCCCTCCCCGATGCAGAGAGGATAGGTTGGTGTTAGAGGATATACCTATTAAAATTCATGAGACTCTTGACCCTTCCTTCCCTAATGCTCCTACCATTTGGGACAATCCATTTGCACATCATAGTGGTCCTTCTCTTATTTCCTCCCCTACTTGTGATGAAGCTAGTTTACAAAGTATAACCATGGAATATGGTGAACATATTACAAGCTCTCCTCCTAGGGTAGATGATATGGAACAACCAAATGAGACCTTCGAGAAAAAGGAAAATGAAATAGAACCTACTCCTAATAATCTCAATATTGATAATCCTATAATTGATCATTCCCCTTCTTGTGATGAAGTCATTTTAGAAGAACCAACCCTCGAATGTCAAGAACATGTGGTTTGTATTTCTCCTAAAAAATTCCTCCTAGGGAGGCTATCATGATGCAAGACAAGAATAACATTGAAAATAATGATATTATTCCCTAAGAGGAAGATGAATATACCATATTAGACTCTCATTCACCAAGGTATGTTAATATTATTAAACCTCAACTCATCCTTTACCCACTTTCACACCAACCTAAAGCTCAAAACAAACTTGAACTTGTCCTTTACCGCCTAAGAACAACATTTCACAGTAGTTGAGTCATAATACTATCACTCATACATATCCCACTAGAAACAATATGTGACTACTAAAACCCACCCCGACACCATTACCTTTTCCTAATCCCATTTTTCCTAGAGATCCTTGATTAACTTCACATACTAAGCAATATGATCTTGTTGAACAACTTAAGAATACTCCTAAAAAGATATCCCTATGGGATTTAATTTTGAATTCATCTAACTATCACACTATGCTTTAAACAACCCTACAACATGTTCCTATCCCTTCTAATACACAAACAAAGGAAATATCATCCCTACATCAAGGATTGAATGTTGACATTATTTTCCACCAAAGTGAACTCCCCCATTCAGAAGTGAAAAAAAAATGATGCTTTCATCATACTGGTGGATGTCAAAATCAACAAATTTTTTAAACTATCACACAAATGCATTAGAATGATTAGTGTTTTATAAAAAAGAAAACATTCAACATCCATATGAGATATTTCAACATACTTGAAAGTGAAATCAAATAACAAGATAACTAAAGCATATAAAAATATGAAGTATACCTATCCCATATTGGATTTGTGCCACTTTGATATGTAAAGTGGCCCTTTCCCAACCCTTGACAAGATCAATGATAAAATTCCTTTAAGATGTTATGCTATGAAGTGGAAAAAAATATCTCTCAAAGTGAAGAGAGTAACTTTTCTCTAAGTTGTGGATGATAAAAATGAAGGATAACCTCTCTATTTATAGAAGAATTTGATGAGAGAAGAGGAAAAAGGGATGAATGTGGGATAAAAACCCAACCAATAGGAAGAAGCCACTTTTCACCATGTGAATGGTCCAAGGATGTACATATTTTGATAAATGTGTGCATAAATGCAATTAGTTGAAATTTGAAATTAGTGAAATGACAAGGTGGAAGGAGAGTAAAATGGAGTTATGGCCACTTGGCTGAAGGAAAAATGACTTGTAAGATGAAATAAATTCCTTGTTGGAAGGATACATCTCATTTGAAGGGAGATTTGAAATGGAGGAATATTCCACTTTTATGCAGGTTGTTGAGAGAAAATGAAGATTTAATAAATTAACTAAATTTATTTATTTGTGCAAATGGGAAAAGCTAGAGGATGTGACATGAATTAAGATTATATTTAATCAAGATTTGATTAAATAAAAGGAGGTTAGGTGATTTGACAATTTTGACTTAGATTTTAGGATTTAAATAAATCAAAGTTGAGAGGAGAATGATTTAGACTTGGTTAAATAAGTATTTTGATTTATTTAGCTAAAGGGGATGATGTTAATTACTTAATTAAATGAAGAACTTTAGAATTTCATTAAATAAGACTGATTTATTTAATTAAAGGGGGACTCTAGGACAAAATAAAATGATTTATTTAATGAATGGATGAATATGACATAATTAAATGCATGATGCCAATTTTGCATGTCTATATTTTCCCCCTCTTTGAAGTAATGTACTTGTTGTGTTGGTTCAAAGAATAAACTTATTGCAATCAAAATTCAAAAATATTATGAATTTTTTAGATTCCCTAGTAGAAAGAAGTATATTGGTACATTTCCCCTTGAGAGATTGAGTGAAAAGATTCAATTTTAGGGTTGATCTCATGATACAGAGGTTCAAGATGGACGTATGGATGGTTTTGATGATGATGCAAATGAGATGGTTTCAAGATGCTTAGAATAACCAATCTATATTATCCTAAACAACTTAAATGATGATGATGTGATAATGCCTATATGATTATGCAATGCATGCTTTATGCAAATGTATGATTTATGAGATGCTTGGAATAAAAGATCTATATTATGCAATGATGAAAATGCATACAAGATGATTAGTGTTTCTTATATGATATGATATGCAATATGTTGATGGTTTTAAGATGCAGGATGGATGTATTGGTGATGATGATTAACTATCTTGTTATGATGTTAGCATGGAAATGAACAAATGAGATGATGCCAAGAGGATTAAAAAAGCCAACTTTATGATGATAAGAGATGGATGATGTTTTTCTTATCAAGAATTGGGACTTTAAAAAGGCTACTTACCTTATGTTCGATAACACACACAAGCACAATGCATCAAGGTATAAAGAACCAGGATGGCACTGCACCTAGTACAGTGGAATTTTACTTAAAAAATAGATAGGAGTATTCTTGTTCACACTTGACATACAAAACTTAGTTCAAAATGTAGTTCAGATATTAAAAATATCTTAGACCAAAACATAGAAAGGAAATCCTTCCTATGTGGTTGACAAGATACCTAAAAAATCCTCCCTACAAATCAAGCAAAGTACGCATAACCAAGTTATATTACAAGAATATCCAACAAGCACAATAGATATAAGATAATGATCATTGCCCCATTCCTTTCTCTCTAAATCCTTTTGTTTGGTACATCATTGAAATGAGCACAATAAGATAAGTCAAAAGGAAAAAAGATAAAGTAAACAAACTATTAGTGTAATTAATTATTTATTATACTAGCATAAGTTAACTTAAGTCTTGTATTTAATTAATTAAGTCCTAGGTTTCACAATTAGATAAATCATTTAATAATGGGGTAATTCACCCTTCCTTGTTTCTAGGAGATAAGATTCCTTCTAGAAGATGAGTTGTCCTTCTAGTTCTAACTTGTCTCTATCTTTTTATCATTCCTAGATAGGGCTCACATGTTGTCATATTTAGTGTGATTTTAACACTTGGAAACATCTTATGCATTTTAGGTTTTCACTCATGCATATATATTCAAGGCATTTTATACATTTGTAATCATCTCATATTCAATTTGACATTCTTGCATCTTAATGATAACATGATATTTCTGCCATTTCTCTCTTGTGGAAGTTATTTTGTCTTGCAGGTGATTCTAAGGTGTTTGAGGAGTTCACCTAAACTACTTCATGGTATCAGAGCTTTAGTTCTATAGATTTCTTCCCAGATATGAGGGATCAATTTTGGCATGAAAGTTTTCCTAGATGCAAGCAAATTTTTAATTATTAAATCCATTTTTTATTTTTTCCTTAGAAATCTAGCTTCCACTTAGTTGTAGGATTTTTTTTTGGATTTTGTAGCCAGGGTCAAAATATAAACTAGGTATCTTTTAGATTTTTGATATGTTGTACGGATCTCGAGAAAATTGTTGTACAAAAATCGGTGCGCGTCATTTTTCTCCTGCCTGAAGATTTAACCTTTTTTTTCATCTTCTACATGTTGGATCAAAAAATGATTTATGGGTTTTGTTTTTAGCTTCAAAATATTTTTGGGTTTCTATTTTTTTCCACTCATTATGAACAAATTTTGCAGAAATTAAAATAAAAGTAAACTTTTTTTCCTAGAAAACCCATTTCCTACATGCTAAATTCGTTTTTCTAAAAAATTCATAACTTTTGGCCATGCTGTCAGATTTTCACAAATGAGATATCATCGGAATGCTAGTTTTGTCATTTTCATAGAACTCATACCTAATTTTTCTAGTATTTTCACTAGGTATCTATTTTTTGTTAGAACTCACCCTTTGTGTTCTGGGTTATTTTCTTGGGAAAGGTGTAATCAAGATTTTTTTTAGATCAAAGGACAATTATTTTTGCATTTGAGAGTATATATTTTTATTTTTTCATGGATTCACAAAATATTGCACCCCTTACTCCATTCAACTACTTTTGTTGGAAAAAAAATGGAGATTCTTCTTAAGTATAAAGGGTTGTATAGAGTGACTATAGGTAATGAAGTTGAACCTGCAGGTGCTACTGAAAAGAGAAAGTGGTTTAATAGGTGTGATGAAGCTTTTGGTACTTTATGTCTATCTATTTCTCTTGATATTATTTTTCATATTGAGTCTTGTACTTCTCCAAATCATATTTGGACTACTTTAGAGTCTTTGTTTGGGAAGCAGGATAATGTGAAAGGATTCTAGTTGGAGAATGAGCTCATTAGCTTAAATCCTAAGGATTTTGACAGCATCTGGGAGTTCCTCACAAAACTCAAGTCTCTTCATTCGCAGTTGACCCAGTGTGGTATTTAGAAGGACTCCTAGTTGATTTTGTCCATCCTTTCAAAGCTTGAACCCGAGTATTCGATTTTTGTTTCTACATTTTATGCCACCTAGGATGATCTTGGTACAAGATTCACTATGCCCTCTCTTGATGAGTTTTCTTCATCCCTCACTCAAGAGAAAGCTAAGTTAGCTAGCATGGGAACGGTGAAACCTTCTTCATCACAGGCATTCATTGCATCTCAGGAGCCCAAAGATCAAAAGGCTTATTCAAGCAAAGGAAAGAAACAAAAATAAAAGGATTCCAAATCTCATGAGAAACAAAAGGAGTCCTCCAATTCATCCTCCTCTTCTAAGGGGAAATCATCTAAGAAGGAGAAAGTACATGTGCTTATTACAAGAGCGAAGGACATGCAAAACATAGATGCTACAAGAAGGATATTGATGAGTTGAAACATCTTCTTCAGAAACATCAAATCGATTTTCCTTCTAGTATGTCTGCATCATCTTCCCCCCTCCTTTAGAGAATTTTGACACATGCACAATTTATTTTCATACCATGTTATTTTTTAAGGGACATGCTCTTTGTGCTTATTCAAGTCATGAATTAGGAAGATGGCTTCTAGATTAAGGAGCTTCTCATCATATGGCATGTTCATAGTTTATTTTCACTTCCTTTGAGCCTTTTACTATGTCTCCTATTTTAATGGGAAATAATACATACATGAGTGTTACAGGGAAAGGGTCTATTAGTTTTGGGGATAATGCTTTTTAGGATTTCTTGTGTGTTCCTCATTTAAAAAACAACCTTCTTTCCATATATCAGATCACAGATGGAGGCAATGGGAGATCTGTGGAGTTTATACCTAATTCTATTATCATCAAAGACATGGAGAGTAGAGCGGTTATTGCTACTAGGGTGGTGGACCACTCATCTCGGTTGTAATCATTTGCATTTTTTTCTATTGATAGTGTTTATGTTCCTATAGTCGTTCCTCACAATTCTAGTGTGAGCCATCATTCTAAGGAGACATTTGGCTTTGTAAACTTTGGGGTTTTTTCTTTGGATCTTGTTCTCAAGCCTTCCATTCCATATCCTCCTCTTCCTGTTACTGCTACTATTGATACTGATGTGGCTTCTTCTATTTCAGTGCAACAAGATCCTATTGATCCTCCCTCTCTAGAGGCTACTCTTGAGTCTTCACCTTCTTCATCTTCTTCTTTTATTGAGGTCACCTCTACCTCAGTGGAGAGATATTGGTATGTACATGTTCCACCTTTAGAGATTTCATTCATGCGGCCACCCTCTCACGTCTTTCACGAGATGTGGTTTCTTCAGTCTTATTGGAGCTACTTCATTCTAGGGGGCCTATGTGGTCTTTTTATTCCTCTCTTATTTGGGGGATCTTTCATGTATCTTCGTTATGGATGGTGTCCTTGGGGGGTCTTATGGATTCCTCCATCCTTCAACACTTATATTTTTTCATCCTATTTTGAGGAGGATTTTTTGTTCCCATACGGTTTTCTCCTTTACCCCGTGTTCATTACATTTGTAAATGGGTACCTGATCAATCCTTTGTTGTTGGGACCCATCTCATGCTCCTTGCATCATTTGCATAATAATCTGCTTCTCCCTAAGTTGCACTTATGGGGGGGTGTTAGTGTAATTAATTATTTGTTACATTAGCATAAGTTAACTTAGGTCATGCATTTAATTAATTAAGTCTTAGGTTGCATAATTAGATAAATAATTTAATAATGGGGTAATTCCCCCTTCCTTGTTTGTAGGAGATAAGATTCCTTCTAGAATATGAGTTTTACTTCTAGAACTTATTTCTATCATTTTATCATTTCCTACATAGGGCTCACATGTTGTCACATGTGTGATTTTAACCTTTGGCAACATCTTATGCATTTTAGGTTTTCATTCATGCCTATATATTCAAGGCATTTTGTACATTTGTAAACATGTCATATTCAATTTGGCATCATTGCATCTTAATGATAGCATGATATTTCTACCATTTCTCTCTTGTGGAAGTTATTTTGTCTTGTAGGTGATTCTGGGGTGTTTGAGGATTATTTATATAATAGCATAAGTTAACTTAGGTCTTGTATTTAATTAATTGAGTCCTAGGTTGCATAATTAGATAAATCATTTAATAATGGGGTAATTCCCCCTTCCTTGTTTGTATGAGATAAAATTTTGTATAGAGGATGAGTTGTCCTTCTAGAACTTATCTCTATCTTTTTATCATTCCTAGACAGGGTTCACATGTTGTCATATGTAGTGTGATTTTAACACTTGGAAACATCTTATGCATTTTAGGTTTTCACTCATTCATATATATTCAAGGCATTTTGTAGATTTTTAATCATGTAATATTCAATATGGCATTCTTGCATCTTAATGATAGCATGATATTTCTACCATTTCTCTCTTGTGGAAGTTATTTTGTTTTGCAGGTGATTCTAGGGTGTTTAAGGAGTTCAACTAAACTCCTACAGAAACAAGATAATGTTCTTCATACCTCTAACCAAAATGAAATGTGTTTTTAAGGATAAGAATAGAAATAATTGTCAATAGATAATGCCCATTGTAGGAATGATACATACTAGGACATGTTAGTGGATGGTGGCACATCATTTTTTTTATCTAAAGTGTTCTTTCTGATAAATAATTACCATTGTAGGAAGGATACATCATAGGATATGACATTATCATATGATGATTTGGGATTGATTGGATGATAGGTTATTGATACAAAAAGTTGACGAACTTGTTTACCTACTAGCCTAGACTTGAGACTTTGAAGTTTGAGTTTACACTTTTAACCTACTAGACTTGTTTTTGACCATTTTACCTAAGATTAAAGATGGTGATTGTTTATTATGAGTGACATTTATTACAGGTGAAAGCGAGATGAGATAGATGAATTTTTTCAAATATTTTGATGTTTTTGATGTTTTTGAAATGTTTTGAGGTTGTTTTTGGTACTTTCCAAATGTTTTACAAATGATTAGATTTTCAGATTTTCCACTATTTTGTGGTTTTATGAGATTTTAACCAAGACCTAACCTAAAGAGCTATCCTAGGGGCCTCGGGGGTTGTTCAATCAGATTAGCCTTGCCTGCGTTATACACGTAGAGAGCACATAGTTCAACTACATAGACTCGATTATTGATGAGGTATGATAGACTCCTAAAGGACTGACCTAAGTGTCTCAGGGGATGATCAAAGATCAACATTGCCAACGTTCAAGTCTCAAAGACCCATAGTTTCACTAGATGACTCTTTTTTTGTTTGTTGACTTTTTTGACTAACTTTCTAACGTGTTTTGAGATTTTGATATGTTTTGAATATTTTTGGATTTTCTAATTTTATGAATGTTTTTGGATTTTTTTGATTTTCTGATGTTTTGGATTTTTGGATTTTTTTTGGATTTTTTTTTTTTATGTTTTTGGATTTTTTTGGTTTTATGAATGTTTTTAGATTTTCTAATTTGGGGACTTCAATAGCATACATGAATATGATCCAATGAGAACATGCCCCTAGTATGATACAATAGACTGCTCTAATAGTACTAGGATGGGCTAAATAGTACTAGGAAGGATCATGACATGAACACAGGACCGAGCTATTATGTGGATGTTGAATGGATGGCGGGTGGGGATATGGGATGTGATGGATGATGGAAGTGTAATGGATGGATGATACAAAACAAGCAGTGTAGATCCTAGTGGATGGAGAGTGCTTATCTACACAAGGAACTTGTTTTCAAGGTTTTCACCAAGGTACTTTCCCAAAGCACCATTGAAGTGGTTTTCACTAGAGGACGTTTTTTCTCTTTACCATTTTTAATCTTTTTTTTAAATTTTTTTTAGATTTCATATTTTTTATTTTTTTTGTTATCACCAAAATCCCTGTTTGCCAAGTTTTCATCAGGGTAACCATTTTTTCCAGACATTTTCAATTTTTTTTGTATTTTTTCTTCTATACCTTGAAATATTTAGGCATTAAACTTTTTGAGATAGGAGTTGTTGATGGGATCTTGGAGAGGCTCGCCTTCAGTTGTTGATAGCCGATATGTCCATAACTTGTAGCTTTCTATGATGACGAATCGTCCCAACTAGTTGCATTCAAACTTGTCTTTGTCACCTAGGTTTGGGACATTCTTTTGATTCTCTTTTAGCACAAGTTCTCCTACATGGAAGGTCATGCTCCTAATCTTCTTATTATAGTTCTGCTTGAGTAAGTTCTAATACACCTACAAATGGTTCAATGCTTCCATCTACCATTCAATAGGTAGTTCTAGCTCATTCAATATTGACACTCGATATTCCTCCTCTTTGATGAGATTGTGCAATGATATTCTTAGCAACGGGAGCTCAATCTAGATGGGTAATATGGCTTCTAATTTGTAGACCAGGGAAAAGGGAGTGGCACTTGTGGGTGTGTGGATGTTGTTTCAATAGGACCAAAGGGAAGGATTTAATTGCAAGTTCCATTCACGACTAACTTCATTGACCATATTTTTAGGATTTTTAGAATGGTCTTGTTTGTAACCTCAACTTGGCCATTTCCTTGGGGATAATACGGGGTGGAAAAGTGATGTTGGATTTTGAATTTTTTGCATAGGTCATGTAAATCTTAATTTTTGAATTATGTTGCATTATATAAGATAATGGCTTGTGTGACAGCATAGCGACATATTTGGTAGTTCAAGATGAACTTAGATATCTTCTTTCTAGTTATATATGTCATTGGTATGGCTTCCACCCACTTTGTAAGGTACTTAGTGGCGGTTATGATGATTTTTTGGCCATAGGATGAGGTGGGGGTAATTTTTATGATGAGATCGAGCCCCCATTGCGAAAAGGAACATGGTGTGACGATGGGGTGAAGATCTTGAGCTAGGGGATGGATGAGATCTCCATGTTGTTAACTCTGCAAGCATTTCTTGACATAGTCATGTGCCTCTCTTTCCATGGTGGGCCAATAGTACCTTGTTCTTAGCAACTTCTTGGCCAAAGTCATACCACTCAAATGGCAGCCACAAATGTTGTTATGCACCTTGGTTAGAGAAGTCAACACCTCCTCAGGATTCAAACACCTTAACAAGGTTTATTCTATAGTCCTATGATATAAGGTATCTCCTAGGATCACAAAGTGGGATGTATTTTTGATAATGGTTCTCTTTAGGCTTGAAGGTAGGTAAGCTGAAAGGACTCTTATTCCTAAGTAGGTATAAATTCCATGCTACCAGGGATCATTGGGACCAATGATTTCACACATAGATTTTGACATTGGTTCCTCAAATGCTAGTACATGAAGTTGTTCTACCAAGAATTCATGTTTTGGGACATTGCAAGGGATGTCTAGTAGGGATCTAGTTGTTTCCATGGCATCTGCTACTCTATTGTTTGCTTTGGGAATCTGCTCAAATGTGATATTGATGAATGATTCCTTGAGACTCTCCACCATATTTTTGTATGGAGTCAACATCTCATCCTTTGTTTCGTACTCATCATTCACTTGATTGATTATTAGCTGGGAGTCTCCATATACCCTAAGTGCCATGATTTTCCACTGCACTACTATTTTGAGACCTATGGTTAAAGCCTTGTATTTTGCAATGTTGTTAGTGAAAGGGGAATTCCAACATGTAGGATCTAGGTATATAGTCCCCCTATGGGGTGATGAAGAATACAAAAACTCTTGATCCATGTTGTGTGTAGGAACCATAAAAGTAGAGTTTCCAATGGTTGGAAATGATGAGATTGAAGATGGATTCATCTAGAAAATTTGATATGAGAAAATTCTCTGAATACATGGGTGCTTCTACAAGCTTCTCTACAATCACATGGACTTTGATCACTTTTTGTTCCATGTACTCAATGTTGTATTTAGATAAAATCATGACCCACTTGGCCATCCTTCCTGTGATTATTTCCTTTGACAATAGGTACTCAAGGGGGTTGATCTTAGCGATGAATTTTATTTTGTTTTCCAACATGTATTGTCTAAATTTTTGTGAAGAAAATACCACTGCTAGACATTTTTTTTCAACAAATAAGTAGTTTAACTCATGCCCAACCATTGTAAAGATAATGTAATAGATGGACCTCTTTGTTTCATTCTCATCATGTTTAGCTAGGAGAGCACCAAGAGTTGTTGTTGTTGGTAATATGTACAGAATCAAAGGTTTTCCTAGGATTGGTGGCATGAGGACTGAAGGTGTGAGCATATATTTTTTTATTTTGTTGAAGGCTTCATCACACTTGTCATCCCACTTGTCATCACACTTGTAGGTGAGAATAAGGGATTTTCTTTTCTGCCAGTTGTGCTAGGAATTTGTGGATCGACTAAAACTTTCCTTGGAGGCCTCTCAATTATTTCAATGGTTTAGGATCCTCCATCTTGAGGATTTCTTTTACCTTGATGGGATCTATTTCAATACCCCTCATTGACACTATGTATCCCAATATATTTCTTGATTGTATGCTAAAGACACACTTCTTTGAATTTAAATGAACCTTGTATTCCTCTAGCCTATCAAAAATAGCACCCTTCCTATGTGATCTATTCTCTTTCTAGATTTTTCTAGTATGTCATCAACATAATCTTCAACAATTTTATGGATCATGTCATGAAACATTACTTTCATTTCCCTTTGATAGGTGGTCCCAACATTCATTAAGCTGAATGACATCATGTTTGAAAATTAGGTCCCCCATGGACAATTGGAGGTCATTTTGTGTTGGTCTTCTTTGGCAATCATTATTTCATTGTAGCAAGAGAAATCATCCACTAGAGAGAGCATTTCATATCCCACTATCATGTCTACAATCATTTCAATGTTAGGAAATAGGAAATCACCATTCAAACATGCTTTCTTTAGGGCTTTGAAATCTATGCAGATTTAGATGCCCCCATTGGGTTTTGAAATGAGTACCAGATTTGATACCAACTCTGTATAGTCAATTGGTCGTATGAGCCTTGAATCAAGTAAATTTTTCAATTATATTTTGACTAACAAATCTATTTTAGGATTCATTTTCCTAATCTTTTGTCTGATAGGCTTTGCTTCTAGGTAATATACTAGATGATGGACAACAATCTCTAGATCGAGCTTAGGCATGTCTGCATAGCTCCATGTAAATTTGAAATTTCTCTCCTTTCAGAAGACTAATAGGAGCTCTTGTTCTTCTAATAGTAACGACTCAACATGGAATGTGATGTACGGTGTCTCTTGTATTCCCAAATTGATGAGGTTGCATTTTTCAACTAGAACTGATGATTTTTCCTAATGTAGAGCTCTAAGAGGAAGATTGAATCCCACATGCTCAAGCACCTCAAAGAGGTTTTCATCATTATATGTGTCCCTTATTTTTACTATATTTAGGTCATAGAGTGCCATGGTGGGTGTCTCTGTCATAGAAGTGGAAGTGAGAGTAGCTGGGTCAATGTATGGAGTTGAAAGACTTTCATCATTCTTGGGAGCTTGTGGAACTTTGTAATATTTCGCTTCTATGTTTTTGCAATATTAAAAAGGTTCGGGATCTCCATTGATAGTGACCTCTTGGCCTTGGTAAGGAAACTTCACACACTGTTGGAAGGTGGAGGCTATAGCTTGCATCCCTAGAACCTAGGGACATCCAAAGAGAATATTATAAAGGAATTCTAGGTTGAGAACTTGGTAGGTTGTTTCCATGATAGTCTTCCCTACTTCAATAGCGATTTGGATTGTGCCTTGTGACACTCTTTCTTGATCATCGTAAGCTCTAATGGTAATGCCTTTTCCTTTTTCTACTGTATCTTCAAAAAAGCCCAAGCTTTTTATTAGTTTAAGGGTGTATATGTTCAACCCTACACCTCCATCTACCAGGAGCATCTTGACCTTGTTTTTATGGATATATTCCTCAAGATGAAGTGCGCGGTTGTGAGATGGTTGGGTCAAGAGATACTATTCTAAAAATTTCAAAAGGTGAGGCATAGTGAGGTGTGTGACCATAGCTTGGAATTGATCTGCATCAAGGTTAGCAGAGATGGTGGATGAAGCCAATGCTTCATCAAGGATATTTTTATGGGCTGATGATATCTTTAGTAACTCCATGATGGAGATCTGAGCTGGGGTTCTTTTCAACTTCTCTAGGAAATTATAGCCACTAGGAACAAATCTATGGTTGGAAGTGGGTGCTCTGGGAGGCTGAGATGACCCTATGATGGTCAGACACATGGTTCACACTTTTAAAGGTATCCCTTCCTTTGTAATTGTTATTGTTCCCTTTGTTATTATGTTTGGGCATCAGATTCATGTAGATTTTAAGATTTTTATTTTCCACTAGTTGTTCCACATCTATGATTATTTCATCAATGAGGTCCTGAATGATATTTTTCAATCTCATACAACTAGCAGTTGTGTGTCCCTTAATCTTGTGGAAATCACAAAGATGATTTTCATTGTAACACAGGGCTTTTACTAAGCGATCTTAATAATTTTCATAGGTAGGGATTGTGATGATTTTTTCCACCACTATCCTCTTCATGATGGATTTAGCTAATTCCCAAAGGGTAGTGTACTTCTTCTTGGGGGAGGTTTCTATTTCACTGTGGTGGCGCTATTTGATCATTCACATTGTCGATTGTTCATTTGTGGGGTCATAGTGTTAGCCTGCCAATTGTTATGATTATTGTTTTATGGTTTTTGTTGGGGTGCCAGTGTGTCTTGTCGAGGAGCAGTGATGAAAAAATTGGCATCAAAAACACCATCATTGGTAATGTTCCTATTTTTCTCCCATGTGTGAGGTTTTTCATTATAGCTGGTGGATGAGATATGTTTTTGTTGTTTAGGATATGTGGGTGTCCCTCCTTGTGTAGTAAGGGCTCATTCAATGTTAAGAACCTTGGAGATCAATTGAACATATGTGGTGATACGTTTCATCTTGAGATGGAATTCCAATGATCCTTCAAAACTAGAGATGATGGTGCAAACTTGTTATTCTTCTGCCATGACACATTTGCTGCTATTGGTCTTCGATCACCATCATTTTAGAAAGGAAGAAAATGATTCATTTTTACCTTGTTTAAGAGCTTATAGTTCCTCTAAACTAACATCCATATAGATATTGAATGCATATTTTTTATGAATGTTTCTACTATCTCTTGGAACTTCTTGATGCTTGGAGGGAGATGAGAGAACCACTCCATGGCTTGGCTAGCCAAAATCCTAGGAAATAGTCACATTAGATACATATCATCATATGAAACTTCCATAAAATGTACTTGGAATTACCTAATGTGATCTTTAGGGTTTCCTATCCCACAATATTTATCAAATTTGGGGATTTCAAATCCCTTTGGGAGTGGTTTCATTGCAAAACTCCTATCAAATGGATAGGGACACAAGTTGTTGGGTATTTTTGTGGTTTTCCTTGACTAGAGATTGAGCACTTGTTGTGAGAGAAACCTAATTTGTGTTGTCACATCATCTTATAGATCATGGGTTGGAATGAATGTGTTTTGAAGCAGTTGATGTGTTTGGGTGATAAGTGTACTACTAGGTGTGTTGATGATGGTTTGTTGCAAGCTTGCTGACATGCTTGCATCTATTATTATGCCAAAAAAGATTGTTGTTGGTCTTGCTATTGTTATGCCAACAACACTTGTTACTAGTCTTGTTGTTGATGTGCCAACAATGCTTGTTGTTGGGCTCATAATGCATCTTCTTGTTGTCCTTGATACTATTGTAAGTCTTGTTGATATGCTTGTTGTTAGGCTTCTTACAATTGTGCCTAGTATTGAGCTTTTTCTTGCACTTGTTGAGCTTATTACTAGGCCTAAGCTTGAGCCTGCACCATCTATGCTCCTTGTGCAACTTTAATGAATTGAGTTGCTTGCGTTGCTTGGGCAACTTATGCTCCTTTCCTAGCTTGGGTAGCTTGGGCAGCTTGGGTGGCTTTTTTTTGTTGTAATAGAGCTTGGGCTTGAGCAGCTAGTTGTGCTTATTGAGCTTTTTTTGTGGCTTGAGTAGCTTTCACGACTTGTGCTTGCTAAGAAGCTTCTTGTGTAGCATGTGTGTTTTGGGTTTGTTGTACAGCTTTAAATTGTTGAATTTCCTTTTGATAGGCTTGTTTTGTGGCTTGCAATGTGATTCTATATTTATTGGAAATGTTTATTTTTGGTGGCGGTGGTGGAGACAGATTCAGAATCGTTTGAACTCATTTCCATGACAAGGGGTGTGGTTATATTGATGGTGGAGATTTGTGTGGTGGATAGGGAAATTGATGTGTTTAGTCCTTGAGAGACTATCGTTATAGATATTTTGGGTATGGTTGATGGTGTGATGATTTCTTTTATTGTTTGAATGGTTGCCATATGTTGTTACAATATCAATGGCATGTTCAAAGGGTTTGATGTGATGACTTCATTCTTGGTTGGGGGATTGTTTTTATTGAGTAGTGGTAAGGGAGGTAACCATAATTTGAGAGGTTATCTTGATGTTAATGGTAAAGGTAGAAGTGGTGAGAAGATGGGTGATGTGTTGCCTTGATAAAATGATGATGATGAAGAGGGATCAAGGATACCCCCTGGCCCAAATATCCCACCCCCTCCTTAAAAATTCATGGGGAGAGAGTTTTGTGTATTTAACAGTTATGCCGGTGTTGCATGAAAAGATGACGATGAGTCATTGGGATCCTGGAAGGTGAGCAGAACGTATGGATGGAATAGATTTTGGGGGATGGATTGACCCAATATGGTGTTTGTGTCCAAATCTTGGTTCTTCACAAGGGGATGTGTTTGTAGTGTATTATGAAATGTGCTCCATTTGTTAACAATAGGTTGAGTTGGGGCAAGGGATGTTGAGATTTGGGGTATGCTTTGGGTAATTTTTTGGAATGAAGATGTGGATGAGATTGGGAGTGTGGATGAAATTTGGGGCATGGCCCCAAGAGTTTGTTCCACTATAAATCTCACATTAAAATTAGAATGGAGTTTAGCTCCTTGTTTTTCTAATTCAAGCATGTATTGTGAGGGATTGAGTTTCATCATGATGTCAATGATTTTGTGTGTTTCGATATTTTGAACCATTTCAATGATCTCATCCTGTGTCATCCCTAGCACATTTTTGGTAACATCCTCTACTTGGACACCTTCGCTTTAAGGATCTTGTGAAAATGGAGGAAGATTAATTCTGAGACTACTCGACCAAATGGGATTCATCTCAATGGTTGTTTGACTCAAATCACTCGAAGTTGATGTTTCTTTTTTGGTTTCCATGCTCTTCTTGTGGTGAGATCTAGTTTGAACCATAAAATAGGGATCAATTTTCAAGAAAGTGGGCGATGAATCTCTAATTCTTTAGATTGATCTAACTTTATGCCTAAAATGATAATTGCTAGGATGATTAAGGATCAATATTGTGAAGGTTAAATATATGAAAGGTGCATGATATGGATGATTTAAGCTTTTAGAAAATCTTGAGGGGGATACTACAATTTTGGTACTTTCTTGGATTTTTTGTTTTGATTTGATTTGATTTGATTTTTGATTATTGGATTTGGATTGTGACCTTGATTTGGTGATTTTTATTGGTTTGAACAAATGGCCCCCAAGATGCTAGATGTTATCTATGGGGTAAAATTTTCTCACAAGATGATTATTTGACTAAGTGTAGGGAGAAGGATGCATCTACCTAAACCTAACCAAAAAAGATGATTTGATGATAATTTAACTAAGCATATGGAGAGGGATACATCTACACATACCTAGTTGAACAAGATGGTTTGATGTTTGTTTCAAGGACCTTGATTCAAGGATTTTTTTTTATGGATTTTCCAAAATGTATAGCATGAAGGATGGTTTCAAGATTTTCAAGAGTTCTTGGTGAGATTATTTTTGTTTGATGTTCGAAATATGGATTAAGGTTTGATTTTGATCTTATGTGTACCTAAAAAGAAAAAAAGAAAAAAAGGACTCTTTTTTATAAGACCTCAGTTTTGAAGAACACACTTTACTCTAAACAAGATTCTCAAATTGTTGAAAAAGTCTCAGATTCTAAAAATAATAAAATGAATACAAACTAGGATTTTTTCTTGAAGCTTTTCTATAAAAGTTAAAATTAATCTTTTTCTAAATTAGTAGAGCATTGAAAGATACTTTTGATGAGCTTTTGGACTAAGAGCTTTGGCCTTGGGTTTCCAGATTTTGATCCTTTTTGAAATCATTTGAGACACATTTGCGAGATTCAATTGTTCTTAGCTTTGCTTAGTGACTTCATTTTACCACAAACACTTCTTGATTAAGGTTTGAAAGTAGATGCCTAATGTTTTATCTTCTTCTCATTCCACAAAGTGTGTCATGTGGAAATCAGAGAAATCAAAGAAATTTTTAACTAATGTTAACTCTAGTAGGAGAAAATTGAGATGAAATCTAAATGCCTAGGAACCTCTAAGGATGAAAATCCCAAGGACAAGCAATAGCATGTGAATTCATTCAAGGATATTTGCTTCTCCTAAAGGGTTTGAAATTTTCTACTCATGTTAAATGTTTGTTTTCCCAATGTTTATGATCAAGAAAAGTATTTTGTTTCCAATAACATGAACAACCCTATGGATATGAAAGTGTGTTTTTGTTAAATCCCCACTTGGACAAGTCTAGCTACGCCTAATTTTAGTGATTGGTTAGATGCTTGACCCCACTAGATCCCCTTCATGACACTCACTTAAACAGGGCAGCCAAGCATCAGTACCCATGAAACTCCCAAGGAATACTTTCAATTTATACTAAAAGTCATAAAAGTGTGTGGCGGCTTCAAAATGAGCTTTCTTGTACCAACAAATAGATCAAGGATTTTGGCCTTTTCTAAAAAAGGGTTTTAATGTGAGAATTTTGTTCATGGAGGACCATCCATGTAATGAGAGACCATTGCTGCCCTTCTCATCAAAATAATCCTCATGATATTGACCTTTGTTCCAATATCCACACTTATATCCCAGGTTGAAGTCGCTTGGCTTTAGTGTGTTCCCGGTTGGGTCATTCCCTTGGGTGATTACTTTTTCCCACAAGGTATGCCCTCTAAGATAAACAAAAGAAAGAAAAAATACTCATAACTCAATCAATCTTTGTTTCAAACCAAAGAAAGAGAATGTACACAATATGCTCAACTCACACTTGCAAGAATTTTTCAATTTTAAAATCCAAATTGAAGTGTGTGGACAATTAATTACACAACTTAATATCACCAAAAGGCCTTTTGATTCTCAAGATCATTGTGATGTGTGAGAGAAGCACATATGTCCTTTTAATGTTATTGCGTCTACTAAGTAATTACAAAACAAAGAAGCACTTGTTCATTTTTAATCCACAAAGCAATGATTTTGATTCCTTTTATAGCACCAAAATGAAATATGGAGATTTCCTTATTCAATTGTTAGCCTCAAACCAAATTTAGTGTGTTTTTCTAAAGTTCCTTTTAAGTTCTTTGTAGAAAAAATTGAAATGCTCTTTTTAGAGCCCAAAAAGATGTGAGTTGATCTAAAACCGAAAACTAAAGCATAGAATGGAAGCTCTAAGCATTTAAAAATGCTTTATCAACTCCAATTTTCAATGCCAAATTTTCCAACTCAATTTTTCTTGTGATTTATCTCACTTGATGAGAAGTACCTATCCCATATTGGATTGCTACCACTTTGATATGAAAGTGTCCCTTTCCCAACCCTTGACAAACTCAATGATAAAATTCCTTGAAGATGTTATGCTATGAAGTGGAAAAAATTATCTCTCAATGTGAAGAGAGTAAATTTCCTATAAGTTACGGATGATGAAAGTGAAGGATAACCTCTCTATTTATAGAGGAATTTGATCAAAGAAGAGGAAAAAGGGATGAATGTGGGATAAAAATCCAACCAATAGGAATAAGCCACTTGTCACCATGTGAATGGGCCAAGGATGTGCATATTTTGATATATGTTCCCATAAATCTAATTAGTTGAAATTTGAAATTAAGGAAATGACAAGGTGGATGGAGAGTCAAATAGATTTATGGCCACTTGTCTCAAGGAAAAAGGACTTGTAAGATGAAATCAATTATTTCTTGGAAGGATACATGTCATTTGGAGGGAGTTTTGAAATGGAGGAATATTCCACTTTTATGCCTTGTTGAGAGAAAATGAAGATTTCATAAATTAATTAAATTGATTTATTTGTGCAAGTGGGAAAAGCTAGAAGATGTGACATGGATTAAGATTAGATTTAATTAGGACTTGATTAAATAAGAGGAGGTTAGGTGATTTGACAATTTTAACTTAGATTTTAGGATTTAAATAAATCAAAGTTGAGAGGAGAATGGTTTAGACTTAGTTAAATAAATATTTTGATTTATTTAGCTAAAGGGGATGATGATAGTGATTTAATTAAATGAATTTTATTTATTTAATTAAATGAAGAAATTTAGAATTTAACTAAATAAGATTGATTTATTTAATTAAAGGGGGACTTTAGGATAAAATAAAATAATTTATTTAATTAATGGATGAATACGACTTAATTAAATCTATGATGCCAATTTTGCATGTCTATAATACTATCTCAATACAAACAAATAGGGATAAATCAAACCCTTTTTGATAATGGCTCATCCCCTAATATGTGTAGCACAAATCTTTTTGATAGGCTTTGCATAGACAAATCACAAACTCTACTTGATTCTTTATCTCTTTAGGGATTTCACAATGTCGAAAAGCAACCACTCAATGTGATTACTTTACCTATTATAATTGGGAAGGCCACATTGGATACAAAAATTCATGTTATGACACATGATCTTTCCTATAATATTCTCTTAGGAAGACCATGGATTCATTCAATGAATGGGGTTCCTTCTAAACTTCATCGTAAAATGAAATACATCTACAACAACAAAGTATACACACTTGACACTGATCCTAAGCCTTACAGTGTCTTAAAAATTAAGGAAAACAAAGAAAATCCCTTGAATACATCAACATCAACTACACAAGTGTAACTCATACAATAGAACAACAAATAAAAATATAATGAACAAATAACAAGGCTATTGGACGATGACTAGGGTTCCTTAGATTTCAAGCATACATTCAAGGGAAAGTACAATATCATAAAGAAAGCTTTAGATAAGGGACATGAAAACACATTCATGTCAACTCAAAACTTAAAAGACCCTTTGAAAGAGTCCACCTCAACCACTTTAGACAAAGAATAAAATTACACAAAATAATTTGCAAACTTAACCATGAACAATAACATGATCCAAAAGCAATGAAAAATATTTATGGCAATGGTTATGAACTTATTGAACAACATGGATATAGTAGAAAATTATGTGGTGTTAGAGAAAAAGGTATTCATGTTCCCATCGATTCTAACATGCAAGAAAAAACTCATGGTGTTGGTTATTGTCCTTCGATAGAAATCACCAAACCTTTACTCAACATCAACACTATCACAAAAGCTTCCTCTGAGCCAACTTTAACTATAATGCATCCTTGACTCATAAAATCTAGTAGTCTTAATGGTTATCCTTTGCAAGAAATGAAAAAAGAAAAGAAATATTTGTTTAATTTAAATTTTATCTCGCAAAACACTAAAGATTTGAGATTGTTAGATTTTACACCCTCCTATAAAGGAGCAAACAAAATCTCGACATCTAAAGGTATGATATCTTATACATCTAAGCAAGAGAAATATTTTTCGCATAATAATGGAACATCTCACATTGATCAAAAGGGTATCTTGTCAAGACTCCTCCAATATCACTTGATATCCCTTCCTCCAAGAACTTGAAAGAAAATTTACTAAAAGACTTCATTTTGTGCATATCATAGAGTTCACAGACATTCTACTAATGAATGGAGGGCTTTGAGTAGTAAAATACAACATCTTAAGGAGTTTCATACTCTCCTTTATATGGGAGCACCTCATTCCTCTAATTGATACCGATTTTTACTCTAAAATGTATTTCATCAATCATTTTAGCTCACCCTTTCCCTACTCTAAGTGGCGGAAAGGGGTGAGCTAGCCTTGTCCTCTTATGTCACTTGTAATTTCCTCTTTTGGCTAGTTTTTCACCTTTCATGAACATATAGGAGCAAGCTTGGGATGTGTACGACATTCCTTAAGATGGATTGCATGTGACATCCTACCTTTTTCATGATGTAGATTATCAAAAACATATGACTTGGAATAAGGATTTCTAAATAAGCTCTCATATCTTCTTCTACTTTAAAGTAATTTCTCATAGTAATGGTGTTAGCAATAGCTTTAAAGTGGGGACATACATCGACACTCATATTTCATTGTGTGATTTTCTTTCTCTTGCAATTTCCCCTTTTGGAAACATTAGGTACAATGTTCCCAAGGGTGAGACCTTGCACTTTCCCTCTCTTGGAAACAAGATGAGACCATTTGCACTTATCCTCTCTTGGGCACATTAAGCATGTTATTCCCTAATATAATACCTTGCATGAACTAAGAAAAATCATTTTTAACATTCCTTCCACTATTTTGTATATAAAATGTCTATGAGTTTTAAGCATACAAAGTTTTTCTTACCTCATAGAGCTCAAAGATAATTTTTACATGGCCCCTTATTAAAGTATAACTTTGGTATGGTTGAGAAAGAAGCTGATTCCAAGGCATGAATTTCCCCATAGAAAATCATGTGTGTGATCACATACCAACCATATGTATCTCATCTCTTAGGAATTTTCAGCCAATGGACATCCAAGAGTTTTGTCACCTTGGAGTGAGTTAGCATTTTCGAACAAACAACCTAGATATAATCCACATCGTGTTGGAAAAATGGTCAAAGATTGATCCACCTTTTTACTTCTCTTATATTTATTGCCATTGCGTGATCATGTATCTTGTTTTGTTGCAAATCATTCACCTTGTGTGTGTCCTCTTGTTCTTATGTTGGTATGACTTTGGATCTTGGATCCTGAGGTTTTGACAAATGCCTTGATCTTTGTCATTCTTTTCCATGTGCATTGGTATGATTGGACCTCTCTTGAATGTCTACTTTAGTGTGAGTTTGAAGCAAGTTCATCCTCTCACTAAATTGGCGGCTAAATGTGTCATAAAAAAATGTATCTTGGACATTTTTTATGCTTATTTGAGTTTTTCTTATAGATTTTGGCCTAGTTTTACTTAGATTTAATGTTGTAATATGGTCAACACATTCACATCAGGTCTTGGACCCTTGTGAATCATTAAGAATTCTATGATATCTTGTAGAAGTTTTGTGAAGTGTTGTAACCCACATCCACACATTTCTAGGACCTTTTCATTATAATTCACCTAAATAACCTCTTTTTATCACTTACCAAGCCTTATTTCAAATTTTTGTAAAGATTTGTAACAAACTTGTGATATAAGAGGGATTCGCTGCATGTAGGTGTCTCCTCCTTTCTCGAGAGATCACCAGGGAACAAACTACCCCTATACACCTCATAATAATAGATTAGCAAAATGATAAAGAACTAAGATTCAACTATGCTTCAAGAAAAACCACTAGAGATCTAGAGAGAGTAAAACTAAGAGATTCCTACCTTAGAAGAGGAATCTCTTTTCCAAAAGATATGAGTGAAGCTCCAGGACACTAGCATGACATGCGATCATCTAAAGGATGTGATAGAATCTTGAGCAATAGAGAATTAAAGAACTCAAATGGATAGAAATAAGATTTAATTCTAAGCTCAAGGATGAGTTGTACTAAACTATGTAACTAATCAAAAACCATAAACTTAAATGAACACAAGGATGCTTGGATAAATCTTACCTTCCTCTAGATGTCTAAATCTTCACTCTAAGCTCCTCTTCATGACCTAAACAAAAAAGAATGAAAGAAAAGTTGTTGTGTAGTTGTGTAGGGGCCTACCTTAGTCATACCCCACTTTGGTGTTGCCACCTTCATGAACAACCGAGTTGGAAAAGAGTGCTAAAAAATAAAATAAAGCATGTGTGGTAAAAGCAATACCCGCTCAGGACTAGAAACTACACCACAAGATAGCGTGTGGTGAAAGTAAAATCCACTCAAAAGTAGAACCCGCACCAAAAGATAGTAAAAGGATAAGTATACAAATGAAAGTGAAATAGAGAGAGCATTACCCATGGGCATAGACCCTCTCTGGAGCACAAAAAATGCACCATTGAGTGCTTTCTTTAGAGATGTAGTAGCTACTAAGAGGACGTTAGTTCGGCATGGCTTCGCTTGTGAGAGAACTGGTATCGAAAGTGAAGAGAACTTTGAATTGGATCAAATGAATGAGAGAGCTTGATTGGTGTCTTCCAGGCCCTAAATGAGAGCCAAAAAGGCATTTTTAATGCTTGCAAGGGTGGCAAAGAGCCATTACTTTTAGAATGTAACCACTAGGTCACGTGTCTCAAGGGTTAGAATTCTAGATTCCACATTCTAAATTTGGGAAACCACTAGGACACTAGCACATTGTACAGACATTTACATGTTGCGCATGCATCTAACACCTAGATTCTTAGGAAACATGTCACTAGGCATTTTTTGCTCAACTACAAGTCTACATAGAGTCATAATCATGAAATTCAGTGTCATGATATTTTTTCATTAATGTTTCAAGGCATCATAAATGCTAGGAAGAAATGTCAAAATGTGGAATTGTCCCTAGGTGTAATTCTGCGACATTGCATTTTTCCCCACTTTATTGGGCTTGTTTTTTAAAGTGTTAGCCTCACTAAAGTAGAAAAGAAAAAATTTCATCCAAAATTTCAATTTTATGGATTTTCCTACCAATAGAGAGAGACCATAGTAGCCACCAAAGTTGAGTTTACCGATATTGAAGGTGCCCCTAGTATTCAAGATCATTAGACAACATTAGAATGTTCATGAAAAATTGTTCAAAGCATTAACCTACAAACATCGAATTTTGGGTTAGGTTTGAAAAGTTAGAAGAAAGCTACAATGGAGAGAGGAATCATCAAGAAAAAAGTAGTCAATTTGGAAGAAAAATATGATCAAGAGGAAACCTTATGCCCCTTCATAAGTTTGAGACTAGCCTAGTTGGGTAAATTTAGGAGAAACTGGGAAACCACAAGCTCTAGGAAAAATGGGCCCTGGAGGGCCTATATATAACTAGGTGGGCCCCCACAAAGGTCATTTTCACTATTCACTATGAGCAAATTGTTGAATTTTGTGAGAGAAAATTCAACAAAATGTCGAGCAAGAGAGAGTATGAGGCATTGAGGCTAGAGAAATTATGCTAGGACACTACTGAGGGTCACAAGGTGGACCAGGTAGGCCTCAAAACCTCCTTTTTTATGATTTTTAGCCCATTCTTGAGATTTTTTTCATCAGTGAGGTGTGCAGGTGTATTTTTTCTATGCATTCATTCAACATCTATGTTATTGTCTCAAATAAGTGTTGATGGCCCGAGTCTGCATTATTATCTCGAAGACATGTTATCATCTTCGAGGAGACTATGGTGATAAGGGATGCATGTGTGGCACACAAACATATGTTCAGTGCAGATAGGTCCTAATTATTTTTTTGTTTTTATGAAAAAATGTTGATGTGACCTAGATTATTTGACTTCTTGTAGGAGTACTCAGAGATTTAATAGCATCCAAGAAGGTGAGCATGCCATCTTGTTTGTGAGCAGAGGGACTATCTATTAGAGGATGAGGTCACTCATCTACAATGGGTTGGTCTTTGGCACGTGTTTACCATGCCAAAAATGAGATACCATGGGAGGATGTTGACAACCCTTATGAAGCAGTGGGATGCCACTACATTATCTTTCCTACTACCTTGTGGAGAGATGACCATCACACTTGAGGACATCTACTAGATCCTTAGGCTACCCATCTGTGGATGGTGGGTGGCTCTTAAAACTACATGATCAATGTGTGAGCAGATGGAGGGGGTCCTCTATTGTAAAGGGAGGACTAATAGTGGTGACGGCATGAGTCATATTTATATGCACTAGTACGACCATGCAAGGACCAGTACACCATTACTCTGCCAAGTCATGGTCATGATTGTTTAGTTTCAAATCATGATTAATGGGTGAGGCTCACACCTACACAGGGGCCTCATCCACACTATCAAAGAGACGGTGGAGCATAAAACTATTTTTTCCTAGGGTTACAATATGTTGGCACACCTATACAAGGAACTCAGCCGGTACATGAATTATGAGTATTATATCCTCACAACATGCACACTTTTGTAGGTGTGGGCCTTTTTCCACATCAAGTGCACCTGACCAGTCAGTTTTCCCCAACAGTGGCCATATCGGATTCCCATGGCCCACTAGTATGACATGATTGGCTAGTTGAGATTCAGGGACTTATAGTTTTGGCGATTACATTTTGACACTCTCACTACTAATGGGGTTCGATGGAGACCCATTCGATATTTCAAATGGGTGGACAATAGTCAGTACTTGAGGAACCTATAGCGGGATCATTTTTTTATCAGCTAGAGATATTATATCATAGTAACCTACTATTGGAGTCTGGTCATGTGGAAACATGGTCAACCTCATACTATTCCAACATATGTTCCCACTTATACTAGGGCCTATAGGAGTATGGTGAGGGTGGTGGATCAACCTCACTCGACTATTACTAATATTGTTCCATCAAATGATGATGATTCTAATCATGATCAGCCCCCTATAGCAACAATTGATAATGTTGGGGTAGTGACCGATTTTGCACGATGGTGGGAGAGGCATTGTCCAGCTCTTCTGTTTAGTGAGGATTCCCTAAGAGGGGACCCTGGTCCATAGGAGGAATTACCACTCTAGCCATCATAGGACAGAAGGATAGGTTAGCAACAAGCCGATGAGGAGGACCCATAAGAGGATGAGGCAGTGCCATCAAGACCGATGCAGTAGAGGAGAAAGACCCCCCACCAATTACCCCTATCTCATCAACACCTCCAACTTCTATTAAAACTTTGGAAACACTAGCATAACTAGGAGTGGCCATTGATGTTGGCAGTGTGGGTCCCAATATTGACCCTTACCTTGACCTGACATAGTAGCTAGGGGATCTAGGAATATGGGATATGTTGTTTATGTTTCCATAATTTCCCTTTTATGTTTATCATATATGTATATACATGCCATGTGATACTAATACCTCTTTCTTTCTTTGTGGTTGTAGAGGGCATATAGGGATGGATTAGGCTTTTTACTTATTGTATTTTAAAGGTTTCCCCTATTGGGCTGATTCAGGGATCTATTCTCGAGGCTTACTAGCCAGTGTCAGTGTGATGTCATGCCCCCAGCTTTGAGCTAGTTGCACACTTGAGGACCACCTACAAAGAGCGATGTGTGGAGATTGTCCAGCTCACTACAAAGTTGACAACTCTTTGAGGATAGCGTGATCAACTGTTGCGGGAGCTATAGACAACACTTACTGAGTGAGATGCAATAATGAGTAGGGATGATGTCGCTGATTATACATGTGAAACCATTCAAATCCATCTTGATGGCCTTGATGGGCAGTTGACAACTGTGATCTTGGCAAAGATTCAATGACTACGGGACCAATAGAGGTAGGCAGAGCTCATGATATCCTACCTACAGGGGGAGATCAGGGGGATGGAAGAATCTTTTTCTTTATCATGCTCCCACTATTCACACTCCATGACCACTGTTCAACTCCTCCCTATGGTTCTAAAGCATCCACTAGAGCTAGAGGGCTCTAAGAGCCATGCACCATAGTGATTAGAGGCATCATCATCAGTTTTGTATATCATTTTTGTAGCGAGATACATCTACATACATACATAATTGTACATATTTTGTACAAACACATTCAACAACCACTCATTTTTTATAGCAATGGCTTGATACATGTACATGACATCGATATATACATGCATATATATATATATATGGATACATCAATTCTAATCTCATGGAATTTTTTATTTGGATATGAATGTTCTTTATTTTTCATGCATGTTTATGCTATGGATGTGTACTCACATTAGATGCTAATATGATTTAATGAACACACATGGTTGTATGTTAATTAAATGCAACATTGATGATCTCATGATTTTAATAGATGTAACATGATTCATGGCACATGTACACACACGCATGTGGTCATTCACAACACAATTTTTTAATCATAATGTGTTAATGAATAATGTCAACATATGTAATGCTACTACCCTTCTATAGAGAGAACACCACATAGATGACACATAAAATACTGCACATATCATTGAGGAAGATGCATCACATTAACGTGCTCTTTTAAAGGTGTTCCATTCATAGATGATAGTCCATAAGTACCTAAACCATATACAAAGATCACAATCCAAAGGCCTAAGCAATTGGGACTGAATTTTCCTCTCTGATTAGGTGATCCATTCACATTTCTCCGGTTTTCACAAAGAACCAGATCTCCTATTTTAAAAGTCCTAGGAACCACACCCTGACTATATTGCCTAGATAACCATTGTTGATAAGCTTTAAGATATTTGAGGGCCCGTAAGCGATGCTCATTGAGCATCTCCATCTGATTCAAATAGTTCACTCAGTAGGTTTCATTATCAATTAACCCTTTAAGGGAAACTCATAAAGAAAAAATATCCAACTCTTAAGGAATAATAGCTTCAGTGCCATACATGAGGTTATAAGGTGTTATTCCCATAGCCATAAAAACACTCGTGTGATAGGCCCACAAAGTGTATTTTAGTTGAATCTTCCAATATTTACAATGCTTAACGATTGTCTTGTGAATAATAATCTTAAGAGTTTTGTTAGATGCTTCCACTTGACCATTATATTGTGGATAGTATGGTGTGGAAAACTTGTGGTGAATATGGAATTTATCAAGGAATTTCTTCACTTCATTATTCTCGAAAGGTGTACCATTATCAAACACAAGTGTAGCCGACAATCCAAATTGAGAAATGATGATGTTCACAAGAAAACTACAGTTAGCTTTAGTTTTTGTGGATCAGAGTGGGATAGCTTTGACCCATTTTTGTGAAGTAATTTGCAGTGATAATGATAAAGGTATGTCCCTTGGAAGAAGGAGGTGATATTTTTCCAATAATATCCAGCCCCCATTTTGCGAACGGCCAAGTGGTAGTTTGATTTTGTAATTCTTGGATAGGTGCATTGATCTGTATAGGATCTAGACTAGATTGCAGTATTTAAATGCTTAACTTTTACAATGCTTTTACAATTATTATTTCAAGTCAATTAAATCAAAATTAACTTAAGGAAATTATAGAATGAAAGTAATAACAAGGTGATTTAACAGAAAGGAAGGAAATGAGAGACAGAAAGAGAGAGAAGAAGAGAAGTGTAAACAGTTGATAACGGAGTTCTTCACGAAAGTGACTACGTCTCCGGGTCCACTCCAATAGAGAGACCTATCCGATTAACTCCAAAATCAATTACAAAGCACCACAATCATTCTCCAAGCACTTCGGCAGCATAACAACACTTTGACGTGTGAGAATGGAATCTCTACAAGACCTCTCTTCTGATTATCTCCACAGCTTCAAGACTTCGTCACCTGAAAGAAACTTAATTACAACTCTCACCTCACACCCCCTTTTTATACATAAAATTAACTCAAATTGGCCTTAACCAAAATATTTTACAATATTCCCCTTATCTCTCCAAAAATACATAAAATCTTTAACAATCTCCCTTTTACACATAAAAATCTTCAAAATATCCCCTAATTACATAAAAAGAATTAGGATAATCTCCCTTATTATCCTTATTCGAGCTCAAACTATCTCCATTTGTTACATTTAATCCTTAAAAAGGATTCTTGTTTGTTTTAAATTTCAAATTAGGGGTGTTTGTTTAATTTAAAAGGCAATCGGTTTTGCAACAGTCAACAAATAAATCCGATGCCAATTAATATTGTAAAGCCATTCGATGGCTTACCAGTGGTTAAACATTTTATTAAGCTAGCGGTTGGGGGTTCAACCCCCGCTGCTAGCTTTTATTAGCCATTTACTAAGTTTACTTTAACAAAAAGAACCGCTCACTGCTCATAAATAGACCCGACATTGTAGCCGGAGTGGTAGGAGGTGTGCGTCCCATGTGAAAGGTTGGGGGATTGAATCCCCCAACAAACATTTTGTTAAAAACAAACTACCAAATTTCAATCCGCGGGTATCGATAAGAGACATCGCCACGTGTCTCACCAGGAGGGTGCCACGTGGTGAGCTTTGACTGGTCCTCAAAAGTGACGTGCACAACAACTGTTGCTAACGCAGAAGCTAACGTGGTTTGCTGACTGGACTTGCTGATTGGGCGCTGACAGTGTTGATGACGTGGCGTATGGATGCCACGTGTCAAATTCCCATTGGGTCCATATGATGATGACAGAAATGCCACATGTCAGATTCTGTTTGTCCACTTCATATGTCCGTACAGTACGGAATGCTGACATAAGCACCCATACGGTCAAAGTCAACCCTTCATAGCACAATCTTTGACTGCCAATATCTTGAGCCCACGATGTCGGATTTTGATGAAACGAGTTGTGTTGGAAAGCTTGCAACGAGCTCTTCGTGATGATGCTGACTTTGACAACTTTTGATGACATCATTTTTTTCGCTTCTTGGACGCCCTCTGATTCAGTTTGACCCAAGGTTTGACTGGCCATAACTCATGCAAACGGACTCCTTTTCACTCCGTTCGAGTTGCGTTGGAATCAGGACATTGAGCTCTTTCTGATGGTGCAGATTTTGGAGAAAAATGAGACACTTCAATTTTCACTAAAAAATGTCCACCGGATCAGGCCTCCCCACTAAAGACCTTTTGGACCTCCAAAAGTGGCATTTACTCTGACATTAAGTGAGGACTTGGCCTCCCCACTTGTCCTGTATCTTCTATACATCTAAAAACCTGACTCACAAGCACAATGAAGACTACAGAAATATTGTTGATCATAAACATAACTTTATCACTTCCATAAGCTTCTACATCAAATGTCGTAGCCACTAACCAACAAAAATTGACTAGCATCAAGCTGAACATCAATGCAGAAATGAAAGAAAATAAGTCAACAACAATTCGATCCTTTACAATAGGAACATTTTTACCCAAGGATCCATTAATGCTTTCAAGCATCATTTTCTCATGCTGTACTATTGGTGCATCCTGCAACATCTGACCCTGGTTAGCTACTCCAAGTTCAAGTGTAGAACCACCTGTACTGACAGACATAAGAGTTAACTCTTTACTTGCATTAATTACCCTCTTTAACTGCCTGTGTTTGCAAAAGAACGATCAGTCTTAATCCTGTGAGAATGTACAATATAATCAATGCCATCTTTAAACAAGTGATAATGGTTCTTTTCCCTGTAGAAAATAGCTTTTCTGTCATAAAGATAAGGGCTACCAAGCACTATCCCACAGATATCCAATGGAACTACATCAAACTGTACTTCATCCACAAATTTACTAGTGATTGTGAATCTTAAGGTGCATTGTCTTGTTACTTGCAACTTATCATTTTCACAAATCCACCCTAGTGGATAAGGTTTCTTATGTTGTGTAGTTTTTAACCCCAGTTCTTTACAACACTTTCTGAAATTAAATTAACCTGAGATCCACTATCTATGAGTGCATCAATTTTACTATTCTTAGCAACAACCCTTAAATGAAACAGCTCATTCCTTTTTGCATCTTCAGAGAAATCATTAACTGTAGATGAAGAAGCACAACTAGCAACAGAAACACCAGAAATAGGAGTTTTACCTTTTAGACCCATCGTTGTTATCTTAGTCTCATCATCTGAATCTGAGCCAAGATCCATAACAACACTCGAGGCTTTCTCCTTACCCTTCTGTTTCTGATTATGTCTTTGAGCCCACTTAGGCCTCAGTTCAGGATGTAACTTCCAACAGTGATCTTCATCATGACCTTCCTTGTCACAATGAGTGCAAGAAAGTTTCTCATCCTTCTTAACCGTAGCTGCCTTCTTTCCTTTCCCTGTCTCTGCATTCTTAGAAGATTTCTTTACATCATTATCAATAAAAGATCCTTTACCCCTTGACTCTAAGTGTGTATCTTGAACAGACACTTCATCCAAATTACAAGGGTTCAATACCAAAATGGAATGCCTAAGGTAGGAATGTAGACCTCCTATGTACTTCAACAATGTGTCTTGGGTGTACAAAGGAACATTCAAAGCAATAGCCCTTTTCCTGAATTCATGGGTGTACTCTTGGACAGTTTGACCTTTCCCTTGCCTAAACATTTGCCAGTCCATCATTAACTGTTGCATATGTCCTAGGGGATAAAACTGCTTCTTAAGTGTGTTAATAAATTCTACCCAAGTTAAACTAACTCTACCATGTTGTGAAACTTCTACCTTAGACTTACTCTCCCACCAGGTTAAAGCTGTACCGCCTAAACGAAGAGTAGCTAATTGGATCCTATCAACATCATCTATTAGGTTCTGGACTCTACAGTAGACCTCTATTTGTTGTATCCAGTCATCCAATTTTTTAGCATTAAGTTCACCACAATATTTAGGTAAATCAAAATTTACATCCAATTTAATTTTAGGCTTATACCCACTCTTGAAAGGATTAGAAGAAATAGAATGAGGAGAAGATGGAGAAGAAGGAGAAGGAGAAGAGGGAGGAGAAGAAGAAAAGGGGTGATTTGGTTGATTGCCACCATCTCCATGTTGTTTCCCTTTATTGTATTCACGAGCATCTTGCTTCGACGAACCTTCTTCACGTTCCTTTCGTTCTTGTCTCTCCTGAAAAAGTATGTCCACCTTTGCCTTCATCTCAAGGAATGCTCTTCGAAATTCCTGCTCACTAATTTCTTCAGGAACCTCCATTCCAGAAACTGACATCTTTGGAAATGTTCTACGCTTCTCAATCTCATGATTAAAGTCTTCGAGCTTTCCTTCACCCTTCTGAATCATGGATCTTGTTAGCATTCAAAAACAAATAACTGCAATAAAAGTCAACTGTGCTCTGATACCAACTTGATCTGTGTAGGATCTAGACTAGATTGCAGTATTTAAATGCTTAACTTTTACAATGCTTTTACAATGATTATTTCAAGTCAATTAAATCAAAATTAACTTAAGGAAATAACAGAATGAAAGTAATAACAAGGTGATTTAACAGAAAGGAAGGAAATGAGAGACAAAAAGAGAGAGAAGAAGAGAAGTGCAAACAGTTGATAACGGAGTTCGTCACGAAAGTGACTACGTCTCCGGGTCCACTCCAATAGAGAGACCAATCTTATTAACTCCAAAATCGATTACAAAGCACCACAATCATTCTCCAAGCACTTCGGCAGCATAACAGCGCTCTGACGTGCGAGAATGGAATCTCTACAAGACCTCTCTTCCGATTATCTCCACAGCTTCAAGACTTCGTCACCTGAAAGAAACTTAATTACAACTCTCACCTCACACCCCCTTTTTATACATAAAATTAACTCAAATTGGCCTTAACCAAAATATTTTACAATATTCCCCTTATCTCTCCAAAAATACATAAAATCTTTAACAATCTCCCTTTTACACATAAAAATCTTCAAAATATCCCCTAATTACATAAAAAGAATTAGGATAATCTCCCTTATTATCCTTATTCGGGCTCAAACTATCTCCATTTGTTAGATTTAATCCTTAAAAAGGATTCTTGGTTGTTTTAAATTTCAAATTAGGGGTGTTTGTTTAATTTAAAAGGCAATCGGTTTTGCAACAGTCAACAAATAAATCCGATGCCAATTAATATTATAAAGCCATTCGATGGCTTACCGGCAGTTAAACATTTTATTAAGCTAGCGGTTGGGGGTTCAACCCTCGCCGCTGGCTTTCATTAGCCATTTACTAAGTTTAATTTAACAAAAAGAACCGCTCACTGCTCATAAATAGACCCGACATTGTAGCCGGAGTGGTAGGAGGTGCGCGTCCCATGTGAAAGGTTGGGGGATAGAATCCCCTAACAAACATTTTGTTAAAAACAAACTACCAAATTTCAATCCGCGGGTATCGATAAGAGACATCGCCACATGTCACACCAGGAGGGTGCCACATGGCGAGCTTTGACTGGTCCTCAAAAGTGACGTGCACAACAACTGTTGCTGACGCAGAAGCCGACGTGGTTTGCTGACTGGACTTGCTGATTGGGCGCTGACAGTGTTGATGACGTGGCGTATGGATGCCACGTGTCAAATTCCCATTGGGTATGTACGATGATGATAGAAATGCCACATGTTAGATTCTGTTCGTCCACTTCATCTGTCCGTACAGTACGGAATGCTGACGTCAGCACCCATACGGTCAAAGTCAACCCTTCATAGCACGATCTTTGACTGCCAATATCTTGAGCCCACGATGTCGGATTTCGATGAAACGAGTTGCGTTGGAAAGCTTGCGATGAGCTCTTCGCGATGATGCTGACTTTGACAACTTTTGATGACATCATTTTTTTTGCTTCCTGGACGCCCTCTGATTCAGTTTGACCCAAGGTTTGACTGGCCATAACTCATGCAAACGGACTCCTTTTCACTCCGTTCGAGTTGCGTTGGAATCAGGACGCTGAGCTCTTTTTGATGGTGTAGATTTTGGAGAAAAATGAGACACTTCAATTTTCACTGAAAAATGTCCACCAGATCATGCATGAATAAGATGACTGTATTGTTGACATTGGGGGAACTTCTTAACAAAATTGAAGGAATCTTGTTCCATCATTTACTAATAGTACCCTATGTGTATCAGTCTCCTTTCCAATGATCTACCACCAAAATTTCTACCCCTAGAGTCCACATGGGACTCCTTAAGGGAAAGGGGCATTTCCTCTTTATTGAGAGACCTAAGAAGCAAGCTATTATAGGCTTTGATTGAATTAAAGGCTTTTTGAAACCCTTCATCCCATATGAAGTCAATTTCCTTTTTGAATAAATGAGTGAAAGGAAGGGTGCGATCAGCCAACTTAGATATAAATATATGAATTTCCTAAATATTCCCTTATAAACTTTACAACTCAGTTATATTCCTTAGTGGAGGCATGTTAACAATGGCATCAATATTACTAGTATAAACTTTGATCCCATGGTGAGAAACTATAAACCTAAAAATCTTGTTGGAATCAATGCAGAAGACACACATATAGGGATTTAGTCTCATTTTATAGAGTTGAATCCTCTCAAAAATAAGATAAAGGTTCTTCATGTGATCTTGAAGGGTTATCAATTTCTCCAATATATAATCAACATAATCTTCGAAGATCTTATGGATAAAATCATGAAATATTAGGGTCACCACCTATTGGTAAGTAGCTCCTACTTTCTTTAATGCATAGGGCATGACCACATAACAGAAAGTTCCCCACGGGATAGTGAAGGTTTCCTTGTATTGATCATCTAGGTTAATATGAATCTGATTGTAACCCAAGAAGCCATCCATGAAAAATAGTAATGCATAGCCTATAGTAAAGTCGACAATCATATCTATATTAGGAAGTGAAAAACATATTTAAGAAAAGCCTTATTAAGATCATAAAATTTGATACATATGTGAATACAACCATTAGGCTTACTAAAACCAACTATATATTCAAAATTTAGGGGGAATAGTCAATAGGATAGATAAAGCCTACTTTCAATAGTTTACGTATATCGATCTTGACCATCAATGACACCCTCATATTGATCTTTCAGATTTTTTGTTTAACCGGCTTGACATCGGGACATCGGATGATATTGTGAACCACTATAGATTCATCAATATTGGGCATATGCTCGTATGTCCAAGCAAAAATATCAGGATGAGAATGCAAGAGATTGGAGTGTTCATATGCTTCCTTAGAAGAGAGACACTTCCCAATCTTGATCAATTTTTTGGAGGATTTAGGGTCTATAGAAATTTCAACAGTGTCTCCTTTAAGAAGGGAACTGTAGTCCTCAAGATGAGAAAGAATGATGTCATCACCAATGTTAGATAGAGGGTCCTCCTGAATTCTCAAAATGGATTCTCCAAAATATTCTTGACTATGCAAGCGGTACGAGAACCATTTCTTGTGATGATAAGGAT